>SOPF01024116.1:0-14520 GCA_012979155.1 Hypericum perforatum | reverse complement strand
GACAGACTCATGTATGATGGGTCATAAAATTGTCATAAAATAAAATTATAATTATTCGATCAAGTCATACTCGTGGAGTGTAGAGAACATTCTACGCTGACCTAAAGGCCTAGACACAAAACCACCTCAGCTTTCCACTGTCCGTTTGTTTTAACGTACTGCCTACCAATTCTAAGCGGGCTTTTTCTGTGGGCCACTTATGTAGAGTTGACCCTAACTTCAATTTGCTTCGGTTGAAATGGGTAACCAAAGAAGCCCATATATCAAATTTGAACAATGGGCTGGAGAACCCAGCATGCCCTTTCAAAAGTTGAAAATTATCATCCACAGATCCCTGCGCTTTATCCAGGGAATTTATGTAATTAGAATGATGTCTTTCAGGTGGAATTAACTATATGGATATTAACAATAATTTTCTCTAAGGAGTTACTCTTTGCCTAACGCGAGTTTTCATAGTTTGATTTAATGAGATTAGCTATCGCAATATCATAAAATAGAATTTCATTCTAGGTAGGTTGTGAAATTCCCACTATTGAACCCTACTTACAAAAAATATATCCGTTTTATTTAAGGTGGATTAATTTGTCAAAAATCATTGAAAATCGTTTAAAAAGGAACTCGACAATGTTAACTAACAAAGTCAACTTCACCGCGCGAAATTGCTATGCTAAAATTCTAGTCCGATATAATATCATACCTCGCTACTGGCCAATGGCTAGAGATATAATTGAACTTTGTTTTTTTTATAAGTAAAGTATGATTACTCCTGAAAAACCATAAGTGATAGTTACACCATGATGATATATCATAACCAGTGCAAGATAGAACAAATGAAATAGCTAACTACAAAACCGCAAGGAAAAAACCCAACCACAAAACGTACACAAGCTTCTTGGTAAAAAACACCAACTCTAAAAATCTCTCCAATGTACACACCATATCAAATGGCAAGGTCCTTGAGGATGCACGCAGTGTCCGCATCCCATGTCGTTTCAAGCATCCCGGCCGTAATCCCAATCAGAGTCTGGTTGCACTTCAATCTCACTCGAGACAAACTCCTCCAATCTTAATTACCACGTGTAAGTCTCATCATCAATTTTTAGATTAATTATCTGGCTAACACGATGACCTTGTCTTCGAAGAGATGATAACAAACGCATCATCAAGTCATTTTTTGCTCGAAGTTTTGTGAACCAACTTGACATCACCAATGGAGGAGGCTAACAATTCTAGGAGAGGGTCCAGCAAAAGACTTCGCTTTATTATGAGCCGCACTTCTTCTTAATCTTGTTCTTTTAGTGTCTTTTGTTTTCATTCTCATGTATCTTGAGAAATTTGACAAAAATCATAAAAAAATTTCAGACGAAACCCATTTGACAAAACAAAATATGCACACGCTGATACAGATAAATAAATTAAATCACATATTAATTTTTTAAAAACATATCTAGAATATGGTATTGGGAAATATCTCAACTTTGAAAGTTGAATCCATTTCAACGCCAGAATAAATGTCTACCTCGACAAAGAAACAGGTGTGTAATAAAATAGCTCATCTCTCGCTTGTTCGTATCATTCGCCACTGAGAAGAGAATCAAATAGCCTATTAAGATAATATAATTAAAATATGTAATCTGCAGCTTCGCGTTTTTATTCTGTTTTTGAACCCCCACTACGGAAACCACATCAACACTTCCATTATATGAAGAAACAGATATGTTCCCTACCATGAGATAATGTGGTTGTACACGTGTCACACTCTTTTCCTCTTCGCTCACTTTTTACTATTCAAATGTTCTCTTTTCGAGTTAAATAAAAATATAGAATTTAAAATCATCAATCACGTACGTACAAAGTTCGATAAATGATATTTCGTTATTAAATTTGATTAGAATTCAGATTATTTGATGTGATCTAATATAACATGATTAGAGTAAAAAAAAACGTTCACTTTCCGATATTTCTTTGAGATTTGATTAGTTGCCTGCAATTGATTACACTGCCCACCTTCATCGATCAGTAATTAGGAATAAAGCAGCCGTAAACCAATTTATCTTTTGTGAGAAGGCGCATATATAATGCACCTTATGAGGTTGACATGAACGGTCCAGGACCATGGAGATGAATAAGCATATCATTTTCACATCTCGATTCAATATCTTGTAATAAAATATATATCGTACAGATAAAAACTATAATAAATTTGTGATGATCTTTCCATAGAGATGAATAGGCTTATCATTTCCCAAAAATAAAATTTAAACAAGCATTAATCCAGTACTTATTAAGATCTAAATATTGTGACATGTAGTTAATATGGTGATGGATAGGATACCCATTTTAAAAGTTGGATTCAGAGGCTACTTTAGATTGTCAATATTTTCCTCATAATTTGTAGGTTTTCAGGATTTTATAGGGTCGATATTTAAGTTAAATGCAAAAAGATTTAACATAAAATTTAAGTTTATGTATAAATTTTTACTAAATTATAATAAATATATAAAAATCTATCATAAATTATATAGTATATTATTAAAAAATAGAATAGTCAATTTCATCAAGCATATTACATAATATTTACGAAAATATATAATTTAGATTAAAATAATTAAAATAATAGATATAATTAAGGTTTAATCAAGATTTAGTTAGGATAAGATCTAAATTAGAGTAAAAAAGTAAGTATATCGTAAAAATTCATAAGTTATATATCCTACCCTAAATCTCAATTTTAAATATGGACGCATGCTCATATAGTATCCTAAATTTAGTCAAAATTAACAAATCTTTGATTAAAAAAAAATTGACCTAAAAGATATGAATATTTATGTAATACATAGTAATCATTACATTACATTACATTACAATGAAAAAGGAAGAAAATCAACTGATCTTCTCACATATGGGTTCAAGTTTAAGCCATGATATTTATATAGTATAAAAAATTTATCTTTTAAAAAGTATCTATAATATTTTTATGGGGCCGTGAATCAACTTTAAACCTAATAAAAAATAGGAAATCTATATCATTAACATATTTATAAGATATATTTCGAAAAAAATCTTAACGAAAATTTGATTTAAGAGTAATTTTTGCGAGGATTTTACATTGATAAGGTACTCCTATTTTTTCGGGTTTTGATGGTGGTTTACAGCCTAATTGGGGTGGCTCATGTCTACGAAATTCATTTTAAAACAATAAAATTAATATGTTCTTTCTTAAAATGTTTGAACATTAAGGTATAGCACTATGAGGTCATTTTTATGGACTACACGTATTTCTATTCATAAGACCTCAATTAATGACTTTCCTTATTGAATTAAATTTTTAATCTTTTTTATAAACTCTTATTGGCAAAATACATGTATATTTGTAACATTTAGATCACGGTCTTAATCTTTTGTAATTTTCAAAATTATGCTAATTAGATATTTGAGCAGGAAACTATAGATTTTTTTACCAAAAATGTTTATTATGTTGGAAAATATTGTTTTTCTTTTTAATTTTAAATAGATTGAATCTATTATATACAATATAATATTTCCGAAAAAAAAAAAGAAAACATGACAATAAAGTATTAAAACATCTTTAAATAATTTTGGAAGTAATTTCAACTCTCCGACTTTCCAACACTCTATACTCTCGCCTCTCCCCACACTAACACCTACAAAGTTTTTTATTAGATTACAAAATTGCAAAAGTACCATGTTAAAAAATAATATTAAAGTAAAGTTTTTAAAGGGGAAAGATTGAAACATATTGAACCTACACATTATAACTACGGGCTTATACTAAAATCCTAATGAATTGCATCATCATACTTTTATTGATTTTTTATTCAAGTCATATAATTTTTAAAAAAACAACAGTTTGAAATAAATATTTAGCCATAATAGCTCGAATTGGGTCCAATTTAGCAGCCGACAGCTGGAAGATTTTATTTTCCGCTAAACAAAGACATTGGATTCTTTCATTGCAAGAGGGAGAGGTCGATGTGTTGTTTCTCAATCCTGGTCCCCAAAACTTTTTTTATGTTCTTCGAGGAAATTATTTTTTGGTCCGCACCTTTTCAGTTTCTTTGGATAATATCTTCTGAAATAATTAAAACTTGACGTGGATGTCTCAATTTCCGAACTAACCCCTTTTTATAATTACACATCATATGCCCTAGTTAAAAATTTGGGAAAAGTACACATAGGTACTCTGTGGTTTCACCGATCCTTGTGCTTTTTGGATCGTAGAACAGGTCCAAGTTATGAAAATTTCCATCACGGACCGGTCCCGATCTCCGGTCCGCGTATTTCCACCTAGGACGCGAAACGGCGTCGTTTTGTAAAAAATATACGGACCAGAGATCGAGACCGATCCGTGATGGAAATTTTCATAAATTGGACATGTTCTACGGTCTAAAAAGCACAAAGTACCCAAGTGAGAATCGGTAAAACTACAGGGTACTTATGTGCACTTTTCCAAAAAAATTTGAATAATAATTTATCTTGTAAAGGCTTCACAAGTTTTACATTATCTTTTAAAATATTATTGAATATTAATTGATCTATGTGATTGTGACTACAACAGAAAGATTGTAGTAGTAATCACTAAATTGTTGTTTTTAACAAGTATTGAATCAAACAAGTGAAAAAATTGATCTAATTTAACAAATATATCTTGATGTTAAATCATTGAGAAATGTGGATGGGCTACCTAGGTGGTATAAAGTTTTTACTTTATTTTTAAACACCAAGTAGCTGCCTAGTTGGTATATGTATATGCTTATAATAAAAGATATTCCGCCGATTAAATTAATATACAAAATCCTTATTGAAGGCGTAAAGCTATTGTAGAATAGGTCCATCTGCCAAGTAGTTGGGGCACTAATTTGGGTGGGAAGTTTAAAAGGCATTCTTAGCTATCTGCATATATAACTTTATTCCAATTTAACATTGATGTTTTGAGTTAGAGCTAATTTACAATTTTTTGAGATAATTTTAAAACGTTCTAAATCTAAATTTTTTATTAAACTCCAACATAAACTAGACGCAGATACTAATTTATAAACTAAAATATGTACACGTCGGCATCCTTTTTCCGTTGCACAACTTGTGGAAACGAAAATTAATGAAACCAAGTGGCATTGTGGCCAGCTGATAGCAACTGCCAGCCAGGAAACGTACTGCGCATACGTACACCAATTGCTGGGCATTATTGGTTTTTTTCCCTCACGAAATTACTAGCGTTCAAATAATTAGATTATGTGTTTAAAATATTATATCTAACTCAAAATCTTATTAACTTTTCATATTTATAAATAAATTTATCGTTTTATCACTTGCCAATATAATAATTTCAACAAAATTAATAAAACAAAACTCATTAGATTAAAATTTATTCGGACTTTAATTTTGCGTTATCTGATAATATGAAATTCTTCTTAAAAAAAAAGAAATTCATGTAATAACAGTAAACATGCAATAAATCATAACCGGCTCCAAAGATATCCGACTACTTAGGTCCGGTAACCACGTGCACTGGAACTTTTAGGTACCGAACCCTAACCAGACTTGAACCCCCTACGCACATGGGTCTCTATTAATCGTATGATTAATTATAGATGGCTAGCTGTGCAATAAACTTTTCCTCCAATTAGAAAGTTAGATCCGTGTTAAGCATGTCTGGGTCCATAACTAATTTTAAGACAAACCGTTGTTCATAATTCAATTTTTCAGGTAGAAGTACAACCAGAAGGATCCCATGAGTGTTCTCGGTACGATTGTCCAAGATAAATGCAAATGGTGGGTGGGTAAACAATATATTAACTAACCACCGCATGTGTGGTCTGGCAAATAAGAGGTCTGACCTTAAACATGAGGTAGGAAGTTCGAGTTCTCAAAATCCATCCAGAAAACAGAATTGTGGAAACAATTTTTTTCCACAATTTTTTCCAAAAAAAAAAACCAATATATTAACTATCTATATATGTGTATATATGTGTGTGTATATATATATATTTTTTATTTATACAATTTGACCGAGGAATGTAATTTGACACGTACAAATTTGACACGTACAACTTTTATTGTTTTGACGGAGGCCTGTAGGTATAAAATTTTGTAGGACGAACTAGACACGATCCGGCAAATTCCTGACGAACCGAGATAGCATGTTCTGATTATTATTATTTTTAGTTACCCCTGAAATATTTATAAAAAAAATATATATTGAGTCATCCACGTAGATAAGATTTTTCTATATTGTACTAAAAAAGCTAGCGTTGTTCTAACTTCCAAAAGTTCTGGTGAATTTTGTCAATATGTTGGAATCAAAATATTTTGTTGTGAAAATTGTGATTTCGAGAGTTATATATGCTGTATACACTTATTTTA
Source organism: Hypericum perforatum (assembly GCA_012979155.1). NCBI lineage: Eukaryota > Viridiplantae > Streptophyta > Magnoliopsida > Malpighiales > Hypericaceae > Hypericum > Hypericum perforatum. The sequence goes on along the minus strand of SOPF01024116.1, from coordinate 8,136 downwards.
GAGAGTGAGTTTTCTCGATAATTTTTTATATCTTTAGACTTGAACCAAATATTTCATTAAGAAACTTAATTTTTTCGTCAAGGAATCAACTCTTATTAATATTGTTGAAAAAAAAAATGTTACTTTTAAAAGAATTTGTTGGCTTAATATGTACTGATGTGCACAATAGTATATGCTATTAGATATCATGTAACTTTTTTATGAAAATTTCAAGCCAGATCGATCCTCGATGAAATGAAGTTATTTATCCCTATGGAAAAAAACACTAGATTTAACCCTGTCCAAGTCGTGCGGTAAAACCGTAAAAGTAGTGAACCTCTATTATTGTTGTACCAACCGAAGCAGAGCAAGAATTTAATAGCAACAAAAACGATGCGTATATTTATGACCGGCCAGCGGCAACTGTGCTTTTCACTTTTCAATTCAGAAAAAAAAAAAAATTGACACGAACCAGGGAAGGGGGGATATGCATATGGCATTTTGATGTTAGCGAGGATAAAAAGGGTCAATTTACAATGAACCCTAAAAAATTAATACTGAAATTATATAAATATGCCATAATGCAATTTTAACAAAAGGTACTTGTGCTCCAAACCGACACATGCTGGTAGGTCGAAAATGCATAGGGTCCGAGACAACTCTCTTAGAGAACCATGCAAAACAATCTCGTAATTTTAGGATAACGGGTTCGCACTCAATTTGAATTTGGTGGGGATAAAAAAAAGAGTGTCTTTCTATGGAGATTAACTTTTGAACCATAAAAAAAAAGAGTGCCTGGGCGCCCTTATCGATCATGCTACTCGGACTAAAGCACTGCATGGCATTAAAATTGCACGACAGGCCCCTATTTTATCCCACTTATTTTTTGTTGATGATTCACTTGTTTTTGCTAGAGCTACTGAGGTCGAACTTGGAGTTATTATGGAGATACTTTCAACCTATGAAGCTGCATCGGGTCAAAAAGTTAATCTTGGAAAGAGTACTATCTCGTTCAGTAGAAATATGGAGGAACATGAATCGGAGCGATTACGTTCTTTTCTTGGTATGCGAGGTGGTAGACAGGAGGATCTATATCTGGGTTTACCCACTATCATCGGTAGGTCCAAAAGACAGGTTTTCAATCAACTAGAAGAAAAGATCAGGGATAAAATCACACAGTGGCAGGCTCGTTATCTTTCCCGCGCGGGGAGGGAGGTTCTAATTAAGTCAGTATTACAGTCCATCCCGACTTATGTGATGAGCTGCTTTCAGCTCCCCATTGGTGTTTGCGACAGAATTGACAAACTATTATGCAGCTTTTACTGGGGTATGGTTGAGAACCATAATAAAATACACTGGAGGAGTTGGGAGCGCATGTGTAGATCGAAGCTGGACGGGGGGCTTGGGTTCAGGAGGCTTCAAAATTTTAATATAGCCATGCTGGCAAAACAAGCATGGCGGCTATTTACAAATCCGGATTCTTTAACAGCGAGAATACTCAAGAGTAAATACTATCCACGCATAAGCCTGTTGGAAGTGACTACACGAAACAATGATAGTTATACTTGGAAGAGTATTGTCTCGAGTTTGTCCCTCCTGCGCAAGGGTCTGGAATGGCGAGTAGGGGACGGTAGGCGGATCCAGATATGGGAGGACAATTGGATACCCGATTCGCCAACGGGTCTTCCATCATATATAAGACCAGGGATGGATAAATATTGTTGGGTTTCTGAGTTGATATCAGAAGATGGGACGGAATGGAATAATCATCTTTTGGATGATATCTTTAACGAAGAAGATAGAAGGCGGATCCGAGCTATTAGACTTAGCAGTAGAAGACCGATGGATATTGTACGTTGGCGTTTCACAACAAATAAGGAGTACTCAGTCCGAAGTGGGTATCGACTGGATTTTGCGAGCTGGTGGGAATCATAGCATACAAATTTGGATCTACATGCTAATGGGGAATTATGGCAGAAGTGTAAGGGGCTGGTTTGTCCACCGCGTTTTAAAACTTTGGTGTGGCGAATGCTAGATAATAACTTACCTGTACGTAGGAATTTGCACCAACGTGGAGTAGAGGTGGAGGATTTTTGTCCAGGGTGTGGTTTGGAAAGTGAATCGGTCGTGCACCTATTTTTTAACTGTGAATGGACGAGTGGCATTTGGAGGGAAGTTGGTTTAGATTTAGATGGCGCCAATATACCAAGCACGAAAGCTGGTTTCCTCTATCTGTTTGCTTCTGAGGATCGAACCGAGTGGAGTAGACGTGTTGTCTGTCTGTGGTCAATTTGGAGAATGAGGAATCTGAGGGTCTTCCAACCTGAAGTGGATTTAAACCAGCGACAAATCTTGACTGACAGTTTTCGTTTTTGGCAGGACTATACTGACTCACAAGGTCAGAAAATTGAAAAGGGTGGAAGTGCTCGTGTTCCTGCATGGCAGCCGCCTTTCGCTGGTTGGTTTAAGATAAATGTCGATGCAGGCACTGGTGGGGAACGAGGAGGACAAGTTGGTATGGTGATTCGGGACGAGGAGGGATCTTTCATTATGGCGGCTGCTCGGATCTTCCCAAATATTAATCATCCTACCCTCTTGGAGGGGCATGCGGTCTTATCGGGACTAGAATTCGCTGGTGCACTAGGCCTAGAGCGTGTGGTGGTTGAATCAGATTGCTTTCCGGTGGTAACGCAATTGTTGAAATCTACTACTGACAGAAGTGATTTGGCGGTGATTGTGGAGGACTGTCGAAGCTTACTTGCGCAATTCTTGGAGATCCGTATATGTCACGGGAGACGAGAAGTTAACCAGGCGGCACATATTCTGGCAAAGCAGGTGTTGCCCATGGATCGAGAGCTTTAAGTATACACTTGGCCACCTGATTGCATTTTGGAAATTCTTCAAAAGGATAAATCCCAAGTATCGACCCCCTGATTGTTTTTGTTGGCGTAGCTTCGGTCTTTGTTTGGCTAAGGTATACCTTTCATGTCTTCGCAGTGTTATCGGTGGCGCTCTTTTTCCTGTTTCTGGTTTTTTCCCGTAGCGGCGGGTTTTTCTGGATCAGGTTTTTTAATGACGCCAACGGCTGTAACCTTGTGATTGTACGAGGGGAAGGGTGTTTACCGTTTTGTTAGCTGTAAGCTTCGTCTGAACACAGTATTCTCATTGACTACTTGTACTCTTCAAGTTTGAATGAAGTGATTTCTTTCCGAAAAAAAAAAAAAAACTTTTGAACCATCAAATTTAAATTTTTTATTTATTTTTAAGTTAGATCCGATAATCTAAAAACTATCGGGAGTATTTTTTAACTTTTTGTGGAAACTGTTCAAAATATCATAGCATTTAATACATCTTTCCTTTTTAGCCTTATTAGTATTAATATATCCCATTTTTCAAACTAATTTAAAACCTAATTGATGTAACTTTAGGGTAATTTAATATATCTTGTTTGCCGTAAAATCATGCATGGGAAATGACGCCTCCCTAGTACCGGAAGGTCGATGAAGCAATGTGCCCTAAAAAAATACAAGAAAGCATACAAATTTAAATAATATGTTACATTATGTTTGCTAGATGTTAAATTTATTTTGTTGTTCGATATGCAATTACCACCCGTTAATTCCATTTTCACCAAATTAATCAGGCGAATCGTATTTCCAAATTCTATTATACATATTTATATTCTCCGATATATTTTTTGGTGTTCACAAAAACTTTATACCACTAGTATATGCTCAACTCTAAATTTTATAATTATTAGACCTATATATTTATCCTCGGGAATTGCGTAATCTACAAGATTTGCGTAGTTCAACTATTGAATTAAATACTGATGATTCTAAACACAACATCTTCATTATATATAATAATTCAAATAAATAAAAAGCGCAACACATTTCTTTAGTGTTTCAATAATGAAAAATCAAGAAAGAACGAAACATCATATTTCATAATTTAACTTAAATGATAGAAGATTATTTTTCAAATTCCAAATACATATACATAGTAAGTATGTGCAAAATAATTATGGTATATTTAATTATCAATAATTAGCATTACATGTATTTCAAATTTTTAGAGTGAAAATAATCAATAACTAAATCATATTTCATAATATTTGGAAATTTTATTTTACAATTTAGAAGTTAAAAATAAAGACAAAATGGTCAAATTAATGTCCAATTAAGTATGGTTAACAATATGATAAATGATAAAAAGAAATTATTCATATAATTTGTGATTCTGAGTATATGTATTGTGTGAAATATTAAAATAATTTGACAAAGTGCAATTTTTTGGGATATTTTTTGAAAACATATGAGGTTAAATTCGCATGGCTATTAATAAGATCAGGATGAATGACCTCATAGAAAATTTATTATACTGCGTGTGAGTGAGGATAAAATACGCACAGAAAAGACCCATGTTGTTATATGAAGTTAATCAGTCAAATCACTACGCATTTGTTTGGTATGAGAATGACCTCGGCTAGTACGATGTGGTTCGGGGATCGAACACACCTTCAACAAATAAATTATGAGATTGTTTGTATCAGGCGCATTGAGGATAAGTGAAAGAGATTTCTCGTATGTATACTATTTGAAACGCTTAAGTGACCTAATTAGTATTATCTATATCAACAATAATATGTACCTTATTTTCTAACACGTATCCCAAAAAAATTCCAAAGTTAAATTACAGCAGAGAGTCCGCTACAATAACTTTACCTTAGCTCTATTCTTTTTGTAATATAGCTATTGTATCAAATTGGAATATGCTTTCTAACAAGTTTATAATAGTTAAAAATGATTCTGAACCAACCAAAATAAGAATTTTTTGAAATACAAAATTACTCATAAATATTTTAAATTACAAATATGTAGAATTGCATATTACATAATGAACTATGTAATTGAAGAAATTATATAAATAATAGAAATTTACTAACTATGTCAACTTTTTTTCTTCTAAATATACTCAATCAAATTATTTTTTAGAGCGATGTAAGGTTTTCTCTATTGCGAACATCTGTTTGAACCCTCATATTACTTGCTAAGGATGAGATATGTTGAGACCCTATAATCGTAATTGAGACCCTGGTGCTACTGCTGAGGTTGTCGTTAAGAAATTATTTCGGTGAGTAATTACATACAAATAATTACATATGAGAGAAAGTTCGTAAATAGGGATGAAGAAAAATGAAATGAAAATAAGCTCTTTTTATAGAATTATGAATAGAATTTTGGTCACATAATTTTTGGACTCAATATAAAACACATAAATTAGATAATTACATACAACTAATTTTATAAATTATTGAAAACAAAAAATATTTAGTTCCAACAAAATGGTATAAATAATGTTCAATTTTTTTTAAAAAATTATGAAATTTTTTTTCTGAAAAAATTAAAAATTCAAAAAAACCACGTGAAAAAAAAATATGCGGCCGAATAAGCGTACGTGACGCAAAATGAGATCACACGATCTCCGGTGGAGGATTTCATACAATACTCTGAAACTCGTGAACCTAAACTCAGTAAGTAAAGACAAAATTCAACTAGTGGTATAGGTATTTCTTTTATCATAAAGTGGACTCGATCCAACAAAGATAAGCGTCCGTGAGCCATCACAAGTTGCAGGCATGGGACTGACGTATCATATAACGTCTCTCCCATGGAAAACGACGCTCACCTGCCTTTTATCATCCCCATTATCCCATGGCATATAAAACCCATTCCTTTAACAATATTTTGAGTTGAATTTATTTGAAGTTTGAACATTTATAAAATTTACTAATCTAATTTTGAAGTAAGTATCATTATTGACTTCTGAAATATTTGTTTAAAAATATCTTATACGTATATGTTTAAAGTGCTAATTGATGTAAATAATGCTAGTTTAATAATATATTTTTTCCTTGGGCTAACGCCTAACTCTAAAAGGGATGCACAACAGTAAATGATGACACGCTACACTTTTTTTTCTTTCAGCAGGAATTACTTTTTTTTTTAAAGAAGTATATAGTAATGTAAAGTGATAATAGTTAGATTATATATATTATACTGGAGAAAGAAAATAAATTATGTAAGATCTGTTATAATACTATTAATTAAAATCAGTCTCGTCGCAATCTAGTAAAAACTAAAAATTAATTATGTTATTCTAACTTATTAAGAATTTAGACTTCAAGACCAAGTAGTGTGAGATTGTCTGGTAATCTGAAAAATCTTTTTAAAAAAGAAAACGTCTCATCACAAGAACCGGCCTCGATGAGTGGAACAATGGTACCCCAAAGCAAAAGATACTTATACTTTAATCCTAAAGAGATCTGCCGGTACTTTTGCACTGTGTGATACGGCACGCAGCTAGAGTAACGAAATTAATAAAGATTATTGAGTTAGATTTTTTAATAAAGATTATTGAGTTAGATGGGTGCGATGATAACTCATTCTAGTTTATTTTTACTTTTTAGGATTCAGTTGATAGACTTTCATCCTTCACAGAAACAAATATTTTTTTCGTTTAGTTAAGAAACAAAGTTTAATATTGTTTGGAGCTCTAAAATTGAGAATAACACAACCAAATTTGTTTAAAATTTGTTAAACAAGTTTGCAAATCAGACAAGTTTGATTTTGTTTATTTTCTAAACATACAACGTAGGAAATTATTAGCTAGTTACATCCCCAACCACGGTTCAGTTTTACCCAAAAAATAACAAACATGAGCATTGACCTAAAGAAACGGTAATCCTAAACATGCAAAATATAAAATAATCAGATTCTAACAAAATTGTAATAATCAAAACCATTTTTTTTTTCAAAAAAAAAACCATTTCACAAGGGACGCCCAGATAAAAAAAAAGGACGGAAAATCCAAGGAAGATGCTTATTTAAAATAGAGAAGGCCACTAGCCGGCACCAGGTCAAACGGAGGACCCTTCGTTTATAATGACACCCCAACTTTCTATATTACACTAATTGCACTGGTATTATAGTCAAGATTTTTTTTTTTTACTTTCTTATATAATTTTCCCCACAAATGCTAAGTAGCTTGGATCCTATACTTATCTCGATTAGTTGTATTCGTACGGAACTCATTAATTAAAATTGAAATAGTCTTGAAGCGTTCCTAATCTCACGTTAGTGAGAGAGTTGAAAACAAATTTTTACTTTAAAATCTATATCTTTATTGTTTTGAGGTTGAATATGAAAATGTAAAACATTATTATAGTGTTTTGATTTAGTATTTATTATTGTAATCAAATAATCCTATTTTTTTTATTATAAGACAGTAAAAGTTCGTAAACTTATTCAACCCAAAAAAATTTCATTTGAAAATCCACCAATTACATTAAAAGTTCAAGATTAGATACTCATAACATAAATAATAAATAACGCACAGAAGAGGTCGCGCAAATCAATCCGTTACTTTACCTTACACCCATCTTTGGGCAGACAGGCAGGGGCATGCGTACGACTGACAACAGCTGCGCCCCATCTGTCGTTTATTAGACCATCCGTATTGGTGCCCCCGCTACAGTGCGCGCCCTGGGCGCCAAGTCAGTCGCGCCCCTGCTCTCAGTTTTTAGCCCACAGTGGTGCCCCTGCTACAGTGCCACGCCCTGGGCGCCACGTCAGCTTTTTTCTCAGCTCAGCTTTTTTTAAATTCAGTTAACTGTATCAGACTCGAGTATTTTTTCGCGTAACTTCAAAAATGCTAAAAAACAAAATTGGAACACTAAATTCAAGAAATTGAAATTTCATAAAAAATTACAAATTACAAAAAAAAACTACAAAATTGAAGAAATAACTTAGATTTGCAAATTACATAACCACATGTTTTTAGAAATTTTTCGTAGAATTGCAAATTAAATAGATTTCAGATTTAAGGGTTATATAAGTTTAAGGGTTATATTACAGATTAAAAATCAATAAATGGACCTTAGCACAATGGTTAACATCTCTATCTCATTCCCTTTGAATCAGGGATCAAATCCCACCTTCAACATTTATAAAGTTTTACAAATAAAAATAAAAAAAAGTAATGGTACATCCCCGGAATTGAACCCGGGTCTTTAGGGTGAGTTACAAGATTGGTGACCAACTGGACCACAGCACATTTGTTAAACATCTTAGATCATTAATACATATCAATTGT
>SOPF01024107.1:0-48163 GCA_012979155.1 Hypericum perforatum | reverse complement strand
GAGTCTCTATTGATGAGCCGCGTTCGAGAGGATCAGAACGCGGAGCTGGTCCGAGTCCCTTCATCGGAGGAGGTATGTCATACTGTTTTTGGGATGAGTTCGGATAGTGTGCCTGGGCCTAATGGTTTTGGGGGGCACTTCTTTCAGTCTGCTTGGGATGTGGTTGGCCGGGATGTTGTTTTGGCAGTGCAGGAGTTTTTTGTCTTGTGCCGGCTTCCGATCAAGCTTAATGCCAACTTTGTGGTATTGATCCCGAAGACCCCGGAGGCACAGAGGGTGGAGGATTATCGGCCTATTGTTCTAGGCAACTTTGTCTACAAGCTTGTGACGAAGATTTTGGCCACCCGATTCGGTATGATTCTCGACACTTTGCTTTCTGATCATCAGTATGGTTTTGTACCGGGGCACCGGATCCACGACTGCATGGCATTGGCCTTGGAGGGTATCAGCTACCTAGGTAGACGCCAGAATGGTGGTCATATGGTCATCAAGGTAGATATCCATAAGGCCTTTGATACTCTCCGCTGGGGGTTTCTCACGGAGGTGCTCAGGTCCTGGGGTTTTGAGGCTTTCAGGGAGATGGTTCACAGTATACTCGGCTCGGCTCGCCTCTCGATTTTAGTTAACGGGGTCCCAGCGGGGTATTTTGGATGCTCCTAGGGTGTGAGAAAGGGGGACCCACTCTCACCGCTTCTGTTTATTGCGGTGGAGGAGATTTTCAGCAGGCTTCTGCAGCGAGCAGTATCTTGGGGGGACTTTATGTGTTTCCGGGCTGGTCGGGGCAGCTCCTTCCCATCCCACCTCCTCTATGCAGATGACGTGCTTATCTTTGAACAGGCCTCACGGGCCAACTACCGCGTGTTGCTTCGGCTTTTACAAGACTATGCGGCAACATCGGGTCAGCACTATAACCTGGCGAAGTCCCGGGTCTATTTCAGTAAGAGTATGCCAACCAGACAGCACACACAGTTTCTGACCATTCTGGGGATTTCTATAGGTCAACTGCCTTTTACTTATCTTGGTATTCCCCTGTTCTGCAGCCCCCCTCGCCGTGCTCACTTGCAGGTTACCGCAGACACCATCATCAGCAAGTTTGCGTGGTGGAAGGGCGTGTCTGGTACAGACTGTCATCCTGAGCTCGTTGACACACTCTATGATGATCTATCAGTGGCCCATCGCACTCATAGAGCAGGTTGACCAGTGCATGCAGAACTTCGTATGGACCGGGGACATTCACAGGTGAGCTCCCTGCACGATGGCTTGGTCCTGCATTTGCATTCCGCGAGAGGAAGGTGGCCTGGGGATTCGCTCGATTCGGCAGGTGAATCGAGCCTTCCTGTGCAGGCTTACGTGGTCCATTCTTCATGGATTGTTGCACGCTATGGGCTGCATCCGAGACTGGCTTATTGACAGGACAGACAGGACGACGTGGTGGCATGTGCGCTCCTTGCTGTTGAGGGGAGTACGGAGTTGCCTCCCAGACATTGTCCGATCTTCCAGAGTGTTGGTTGGGGAGGATTCCTCGGCCAACTTTTGGTTGGACAATTGGCTGGGATACATTATTGCTGAGCGAGTCGGACTTCTGGAGCATTTATACTTGCAGTGCATTTACACGGTCTTGGATTGCTGGCAGGATGGTCGATGGGTCTTCCACAGGTAGTTTTGTGCAGCTTTTCCAAACATCATCCGAGATATTTGTTGGTACCGTATTGGCCCCCCGGACAGTGACAGGACAATCTGGGCCCATGCCTGCGATGGCATACTCACCTCCCGCACTGCCTATGATCATCTCCAGCCTCATCATCTATAGGTACGTTGGGGCTCCTGGATCTGGGATGTGGCGATTCCACCGCAGAGGTCCACATTTCTTTGGCGTGCTATCCTCGGTGCCCTTCCTACTACTGATCTGATGCTCCGTCGTGGCTTTGTTGGTCCGAGTCTTTGCTGTTTATGTATGGCTGCGGTGGAGTCTTTGGATCATTTGCTCATTACCTGTCCGATTTCTGCTGCCCTCTGGCGCTATGTATTTGGGATCTTTGGCGTCTCGTGGTGGGCTTTTGCGAGCCTCAACGAGATGCTGGTAGAGACAATGAGACAGCAGTTCAGTCCGCAGGTGAGTCGCCTGTGGCGAGTGGCAGTGGTGTCTGCAGGTTGGTTGATTTGGCAAGAGCGCAATGCGTGCATTTTCCGGGACCAGAGACGGAGCCTTGATACACTGGTCGTGCTTTTTCGTCGGCTGGTAGGCAAGACGGTGATATTTGACATAGGACGATGCTTCTCTACGCTACAGGAGCAGACACTTCTTAGAGACCTCCATATTGCGCCGAGGCCAGGTCGGGCGCCACGCACGGTTGAGGTCACTTAGCACTGCCCACCCCCAGGCTGGCTCAAGTGCAATACGGATGGTAGTTCCCTAGGCATGCCAGGGTCTGGACGTTCGGCCGGAGTTTTTCGGACTTGTAGGGGATTCGTTTAGGGGTGTTTCAGTCAGTACATTCCGAGCTGTTACGCTTTCGAGGCAAAGCTCCTGGCGGCGATCCTAGCAGTAGAGGCGGCGCATGAGCGCGAGTGGCACAGGTTATGGCTCAAGACAGATTCCAGGTACGTGCTTTCACGCTTCCAGACCCTGCAGGCTGAGGTTCCGTGGCATTGGCATTCTCGCTGGCTCTGTATGACGCAGCTCCGAGCTCAGATGCAGATTCACATCACGCATATTTTCTGCGAGGGGAATATGGTTGCAGACGCTCTGACTCATCTGACGGAGGATGGCTGGTGGCCGAATCTCCCGGCGTTGCTTGCAGGTCTTATCGACCGGGACATGTCAGGACAGCCATTCCATCGGTTCGTGCCCTGAGTAGCTCTTATTTAGCTGTTGGGGACGTTTTCCCTTGATTTTTGCCAGCCCCGACTACCAGGATTGTTGGTTAGCGGGGTGCTTGGCTGGCTTTTACCCTCACCTGACTACCAGCTTGTTGGCTAGCTCGTGAGGTGGCTGCTGCCCTACCTGACTACCAGGATTGTTGGTTAGCAAGTGTTCTGTGGGCTTCTGACTTGTTTGTATCCGGTTTTTTCTTTTATTTGATGGAGTTTTTACTTAAAAAAAAGCTAAGTCTAAGGTAAAATCTCACGATTTGTACACACCCCTACCTATACCTAGTAAACCTTGGATTGATATTTCTATGGACTTTATGTTAGGACTTCCTAGGACTAAACGCGGCAGAGACTCAATTTTTGTCATGGTAGATAGGTTTTCATATCATAAAACTGATGATGCCTCATATATTGTTGATTTGTTCTTTCGGGAAGTTGTAAGACTTCATGGCATGGCTAGAACAATCATTTCAAATAGAGATACTAAGTTCTTAAGCTACTTTTGAAAGACTTTGTGGTGTAAGTTAGGTACCAAGTTATTATTTTCTACTACTTGTCATCCGCAAACTGATTGTCAAACAGAAGTTGTGAATAGGACTTCGTCTATACTGTTACGAGCGCTCATTAAGCATAACATTAAAATTTGGGAAGATTGTTCACCATATGTTGAGTTTGCTTAAAATCGATCTGTTCATTCTGCTACTCAATTCTCACTATTTGAACTTGTTTATGTATTTAATACTTTGACTCCATTAGATTTATCACCTTTGCCTTTGAATGAGTATGTTAACTTAGATGGCAAGAAGAAGAAGGCGAGAATGAATATTGAGAAATGAATGGAGCACTACGTAAGACAAGCAAATAAAAGACGATACAAAGTTGTTTTTGAGCCTGGTAATTAGGTTTGGTTGCATATGAGGAAGGAACAATTTCCCACGCAATGACGTTCAAAGTTCCTACCTCATAGGGATCATCCCTTCTAAGTTTTACAGCACATCAATGATATGCTTACAAGCTTGACTTGCCAGGTGAATATAATATAAGTGCTTCTTTTAATGTTGCTAACTTAAGTCTGTTTGATGCAGCTGATTATTTGAGGACAAATCTTTTTCAAGAGGAGGGAATAATGTGAATACGTCCAACATTGTGCTGTAAGATCAAAAGGAGGAAACAAGTCTAATTCGAGTTCCAATTGGACCGGTCACAAGAGCAAGGGCCAAGAAGTTTAAATCTGATTTTAATGGGCTACTTAAGGAGGTTTGGTCCCAAGGCACATTTTCTAAGCCCAATAGAGGACATTCTACAAGTCTAATGCCCGTGAATCTCCTAGAGACCTTTTAGGAGTGATTTAGCTATTTTTAGGAGTTTGCTATTTTTTAGGAATGAGAGTTATTTATTTTTTAGGAATGAGAGTTTGTTATTTTTTAGGAATGAGAATTATCCAACCGTGGATAATTATTCAGTTTGCTATTTTTTTAGGAATAAGAGTTATTCAATAATGGATAACTATTCTATTTAGAATAAATATTTATTTTTAGTCATATTTAGGTAGTTTGATAAGTTTAAAACTCTTTAGGACTTATCTTGTTGACTTTGGAGTCTATCCAAGTTAATTTAAGCCTCTATATAAAGGGGGCCACGAATTAAAGGGCAGATTATTTTTTGGTTATAATCAACGTGAGTTTGATATCTCTTTTAGTTCTCGCTAGTTGGATTGTTTAGCTAGGATGTTTGTACTTATCAAACAAAATTTATATCTCTATTTATGACGTATTCATTTCAAAATCAAGGTTCGTATTCTCACCATTGCTATGGGTCAGAGTTAACCAACACTAAGGTTCAGTGTAAGGTGCAAAATGACGGGTCAAGATCAATCATCATCCTAGAGTAGATGGTCCGAGTTGGTGCGAGTTTCCCACGAAATTCATATCACATGCCCTCTTGTAGAGATCAAATTTATTAAGTCCATTTCACAGTCTATCCACTTTTATCCGCCTCTTTGTAAGTAAGTCATGTATTACACAAAAGTCAAACAAGAATGTAAGTGTGCAGTTGAGATCTATAGTCAATCGACTCACAGATAAGAGAATGTACTTAAACCTTAGGATGAACTCGTACTCATTAGAAGCTATGTAGCGACGAATAACTTGATTTCCAATTTTCCACAGAAAAGATTCATCCCAAATAAAGTACTTTGCATCACTACAAAGTTTATGCTTTTTTGCTTTTATCAAACCAGGTGTAGTCTTACCAATCACAATAAAATTGACGAGATCAGCATACCATAGTCCTTCCACCTTGATATGAAAAAGTTGTTCATCAAAAAAATCATCTGAAATAGGTAGTGATTCTTCAGCACGTTCCAAGTGGCTCAATTATCTGCTACCAAACATTTGGAGAGCCCTTCTTATCCCAAATCTCCAAATCAAATTCCTACAGCAAGAGAATCTATTGAATTAAGCATGGTTTAGAATCTTTCTTTGCCAATAAATACTTGATTGCAGCATGATTAGAGTAAACTATGACTTTTGTCCCTAAAAGATAAAAATAAAATTTGTCCAAGGCAAAGACAATGGTGAGTAATTCTTTCTCTGTGGTAGAGTAATTGTGTTGGGCTCTATCCAAAGTCTTTACGACATAGTATATGACATGACTCCTCTGTTTAACTCATTGTCCTAGTACTGCTCCCACGACATAGTCACTTGCATCAGTCATGATCTCAAATGGTAAGTTCCAATTAGGAGGTTGTAGAATTGGCACAGTGGTTAGTAACACCTTCAGCTTATCAAAAGCTTCTTCGCACCCTTAAACCCTAGATATATTTATATCTATAAATATATAATTGAACAATTGATTACCCATGAAGATCCATTTTTCTCATAACGGTTTGGTTCAAAAGTTTGGGTTTAGCCCATGTTGATATCTCGTTGACTCGGTTGTAAGAACACATAATGTTGTCGTTGAAGTTGGTGTTGTCCAGCCATATGTTTCGAGCCTGGACAACCGTGAAGCAGGCCAAGAGAGTGAGGAAGAGAAGCTTTACTACTTCTCTCAATCAACTTGAATAATCAGAAGTATCGAAATAACGTAATTGTGATAAACTTGCATGTAATAGAGACCCCTATATATAGTTATATACACAAGGTGACGTTGAGATAAAAGTGGTATTGTTAAGAACTCCCTATAAAAAATAACCGTTGAGTACTACCGACAAATAAAAAAATAAAATAATTGTTTAGATATGCTTTGATTATCACGGGATCTGCCCCCTCATCCATTTTCTTTATCACTCACCATATATGTTGCTCAACTCTCTGAGGAAAGATAGACTCGTTTTTTTCGTTAGTTTGTGCCTAAACCAAAAGTACTGACATGTACAAGTCAGAATTATATACATTTTTTCTTCAAGCATTAATAATTTTGGGATAGTCACAACATCAACAAAACGAAAAACTGAAAATAAAAAATCAAGAAAACTAGGTAAAAGTCCATTTTGGTCTCTTTTTTGGTTGAGTTGTACTTTACTTTGTTGTTTTAACAGGTCTCACACTGATGTATGTTTCTCTATAACCAGCTATTTAACAATTATTTGGATAAGTATAATATGGGGAAAAAAATGAAAAAAAAACAGAAAAGTATGAATATTACGGGGTATACGTGTTTTTTATATTTTTCTTGGTTTATTTTCAAAAAATTAACCAACTTATCTCTTATTATTTTTTAGAATATTTAGACTAAAATAATTATTCGAATAGTTCGTGTAAACTGCTCTATTTTTTACCATACAATCATCATTTATAAACCACACAAAGTAGTGGTGTTCAAGTTGATCAAATATAGAATGAAATTTTACCTACCAACTATCAAAATGAAATTCAAATCACGGAAAATTTTAAAAGGATTTTCTTTTTTACTTTAGTATATCGTGATTTGACATTTAAACGCATAATCTATGGTTTGAGTGTGACATACACGGACTATCTGATGACTTTTAAAGTATAGAGTTATCCAAGTTAAACCGCCAAACTATTAAGTACTAAAATGAAATGTTTCCCGAATTAAAAAGTTGGAAAATTCACGTCGCCGCAAAATTGAACGGCCAAGGGAGATGAGTGGAGGAAGCTGGAAGGCCGTAGCAAAGAAATTATTGGAAAAAAGTAAAAACCCTCTTAGACCATCCGCAGCAGCCGGGACGTGCGCCCCTGGCCTGTTACATGGCAGCACGTCATTGGGCGTGCCGCGCGCCTCGCTGAAATGCGCGGCACTTTCGCGTGTCATCAAAGCTCTCCTCGTCCTAGATGTTGGCCCGCGCCCTGGGTGATATGATCCTCTCTGATTGGGCCACGTCGCCCAGGTCAGCAATTTATTATTTTTATTTTTTTAAAGAAATTGAAAAAAAGAAAAATCGGAAAAAATTGGAAAAAAATCTAAAAATTAATTTTAATATTTTTGACTTTTTTGTCCAATTAAAATTTTTTATAATTTTTTGGAAATTTTAGACAATTTTTTGAATCTAAATAACGAGACTTTTCTAATAAAAAAAAGTGTGTGGTCTAAATTTGTTTAAAAATATTTGTGGTCCAAATTCATTTGAAAAATCTATAAATTGATACAACCTTCTTCATAATTTTTCACACCAACTCCTCTCCTCTCCTCTTTTTAGAAAAAAATATAGGTATGGATCTGATATCATCTAGTTCCGATAGTTCTGATTCTAGTTCGAAATTCCGATATAGTTCAAGAGAGGTAGAAAATAGGTTAGTACTAAATTATTTTTAGCAATGGCAAGCCCAAATGGAAGCCAACATTCGGGTTGCGGAAGCCATTGTTCGAAGAAGTGAAGTCCAGTCGGAGCCTCGTGCACTAAAATGCTATATCAATAGGGGCCGTGAAGTTGGTGATGAGCGCTTGGTGCAGAATTATTTTGCTGAATCACCAACATATGGAGCTGATATGTTCTGCCATCGGTTTTGTATGCACAGACCTTTGTTCTTGAGAATACTAGAAGCGGTGATTGCCCATGATCCGTACTTTCAAGAAAAGCTAGATGCTACAGGGAGACCCAGGTTATCAACTTTGCAAAAATATACTGCAGTGATGAGAGTTATCGCGTATAGTTTAGCAGCTGACATCATTAACGAGTACCTAAGGATAGGTGAATCTATAACAAGGCAAGCTTTGGTGAAATTTGTAGATGGAGTCACGACTTGTTTTGGGGCAGAGTATCTTAGGAAGCCCAATGAACAAGATCTCGCTCGTCTGCTTCAAGTGGCGGAGCAACGTGGTTTCCCAGGCATTATAGGTAGTATCGATTGCATGCAGTGGCAATGGAATAATTAAGTGGCAAACCAACAATCATATTGGAAGTGGTTGCCTTATATGACCTATGGATATGGCACGCCTTCTTTGGAACACCAGGTACATGTAATGATATCAATGAGTTACAACGGTCTCCTATTTTTACTGATGTTTTAGAAGGTCATCCACCTAAAGTGAGCTATACCGTCAATAGCACCGATAGAGAGTTGCTATATTATCTCACTGATGGAATATATCCACAATGGACTACCTTTGTGAAGTCACTAACAGCTTGGACCATCAGAAAAATGAAGATGTTTGCTGAACGCCAAGAGAGTTACAGAAAGGATACAGAGAGGGCATTTGGAGTTCTCCAAGCTCGTTTTTCTTTCATAAAAAGTCCATGTCTTCTTTGGAATCAATAATTCATTGGAAAAGTTATGATAGCTTGTATCATAATGCATAATATGATAGTGGAGGATGAACGTGATGAATATGGACTTTATTGTCTAGAAGAATTTATCAACCACAAACCAGACAATAACACCTCCACAAACTACGAATACTCTACTCAACGCATTGGATCTCTATCAAGATTTATGACTGCTGATTCTCAAATTCAGAATAGAGAAGCCCATATCGCTCTCCGTAAAGACTTAATTGAGCACGTTTGAACTAAATTTGGTGGTGGTATTTAGTTATGTAATTTGAAAATCTAAGTTATGTCTTGAATTTCGTAGTTTCTTTTGTAATTCGTAATTATTTTTAAAATTTCCATTTCGCAAAATTTAGTGTTTCAAATTTTTTTAGTGTTTTCGAAGTTACACGTTTGATACAGTTAGCTGAATTAAAAAAAATGAGTTGACAAAAAAGCTGACGTGGGGCCTAGGGCGTGGCACTGTAGCGATGACACCATTGCGAGCTAAAAACTAAGAGCAGGGGCGCGGTTGACGTGATGCCCAAGGTGTGACACTATAGCGAGGGCTCGAGTGCGGATGTTCTTAGTCACCAACTTCTTCTGCGCCATCCACGTCACCACCGCCTACCTCTGTTACCCTGTCCACGTAAGCAACCTCATCATCCTCTCGAAAAGATTGAATTTTAGCTTAAAGGTGGGATCTTTGATTTAATTTAGCTTGACGTTTATCGAGTAATGTGACCTAGCATAGTCCCCACGTTCAACCTCATAGGTGACATGGTCCTTGTCGAGCAGCTCTCCCCGAGGTTCGAGAAGGTGCAGCCTAGTGATGTCATCCTCTATATGTCCCCTGTTAAGCCATGGGAAGTGGTCACCAAGTGCCTCATTGAGTTGGAAGGGGACACCATTACCTACCTCGTTGACCAAGTCGAGACCCTGGTTGTAATTAATTTCTCTAGTTTTTGTGTTTTATGCTTCTAATCTATGGGCTTTTAAGGGGTTTTTTTTAGTGGGAAAAATTTAGGCGAGTTTTTTTTATTAAACACCCTGTTAGGGGCTAGGTCTCCCCTATCATATATATAGAAAAAAGTACAAAAAAGGTTAAGAAAAAGCAATGCTCGAGCTCATAAAGCCTGCAGGCCAACAGTCCTGGCAGTCAGGCAGGGCGAGACTAAAAGTAGAAAAGGAAAAAAAGACCCCAAACCATCCTATCAACCAACGCAGTGGAAGATAGATGGGCCAACCATGAAGAACAAACCGAAAAACAAACAAAAGACCATGCTACCAACAGACTGATAGACATGGCAAGCAGAAGCACAAACTGCAATGTACCGGGGAGCAAGAAACAGAACTAGCCCCATTTTCGTCGCCCCCTAGTCCTGCCATAGCTAGGAGCAGGGAGAAGCTTCAACCTGCTCCGCGTACGCATAGGTGATGAGGGTGGTAGGGGAGGTGGCACATCAAAGCTCTGCGTACCCACCATGGCCTCCACGACGAGTCTGCTGTCCTCTAGTGCCTCTAACTCCATGATCTCGGAGAAGTGAGGGGTGAAAGGAGTGGCGCCGTGCGAAGACCCTCCAACTCTGTGCCAACCTGCACTATTTTCTCTTGTCCAGGCGAATCCCAAGCCAATAGTCTCAGCGTAGGAGGACGACCGCAGAAGGAGGAACTAGAAGAGGATCTTGCCATGCCTTTCCCCTTCTTGTTGACCACGTCGATCCAGCCGGGATTGTTCGAAGGTGGGGAGGCATGTCTATTGGTCGCGCAAAGACCTAGGCAGGTGAGGCTGAAGCTGTCAAGGCTTGCCTTCGTGCCAAAAATTCGGCATGACCTATTCGTTTGGGGTTGCCACTAGACCTAGGCTCCATGCCCAGTGCAACCACAACAATAGGCGTACTCTACAAAATAGCCTCAGGCAGCAAGGTCGATGCAGAGGAAGGTACCTAAACCCGCGACAAGGCAGTGGACTCTCGCGGCGAAGAGGCACTAAGGTTGTCTGACTCAGGGGGGACCGCCGCTAGAAGGGGGAGCACTGAAAGGGCTGGTAGCTCGATCGGGGCGGCAGACACCTCAATGGGCGCCATATAAAGTGCTGCCTACAGATAAGAGACCTTCATAGGATGATCCGCATTAAACCCAGGGGGCTAGGGGAGCCTCTTGTACCTCTGTCTCGGCAAGAACAACAAAGGCATCTGGATCAGGAAGGACCTCGGGGATTGGGGGAACCGCTAGTGCCTCTGTCTCTAGCACCTCAAAGGCATTCGCCATAGGTAGAGGAGTGTCGTCGAGCACCGCTGCCAGAAAAGATGGCATGTGGTTCAGGCTGGACGAGAACACCCAACCCGTGCTCTTCCAAGCATGCTCCATAGGAGCTTGATCCTTGACAACTGCCTTGCCCTTCGACACATGCTTCGCTGCTACCAAAGCCAGACGCGGGCAGGTACTATGCAGATGTCCTCATGCCTTGCAATAGACGCAAAAAGGAGTGGAATCCTGGTACTGAATCTGAACATCAACTGCCCTATAATCTAATACCAGCCTAACCTGAGTAGGCCGAGATGATCCAAGCTCCAGCTCAACCAGAACTTGAACCTGAACCCCGTTGACCCTGGTTAGGGCCTTTGTATCCAACTGAACTAGTCGGCCCACTGTCTCTGCTAGGGCAAAAATGATATCCTGCGTAATGTGCTCGCTACTGAGCCCTACTAGTCGAATCCACTCTCTGCGAGGTAGCTCCTCCTGCCTGGTGGGTTTGAAGAAAGGAACCCACTGCTGTAGAAAAAGTCTACCAAACCTCAACTTTCAAGAGCCAGCCTCCCAAATGTGTGCCTTGTCCGTAGGGTCTCGGAACTTGAAACTGTAGGATCCCAAGCCGAGGGAAAGCATGCTCCAAGTCGAGAGACCCCAAACCTGAACAAGCTCCCTTCTCAGAGCAACTAAAGTGATCGGCTTACTTCCCTTAAGAATTACCAATCGGCCAATAAATGCGCTGGAGCCATACTCACGGCAGGAGCTAGACAAATTCTGACCTATCACCAAACAGGCCTACCATCCACTAAAGAGGGTTTCAGGCTATTACCTGAATAAGTCTAGGCACCTGACTTGGCGTGAGCTATGTCGGCGTAGAAGGTAAGTCCTGCCACAGGGGTAGCCGAGGCAGGAACTGCGGCTGTCACGGCGGAAGGCTCCACTTGGGCTGGTGGAGGGGTAGAGATAGGTGCTGCATCTGGCACAGCAGGAGGCTCCGCCTGAGTCTGTAGAGGGATGGTCAATGGTGGGAGCCAACCGTTTTCAAAAGCCCAGGACGACCGTTGATGCTGTGCAGTCGTGGCTGGTGTCGATGGATCCGCGTGAGGGAGGGCCACTTTTTGAGATAGTCGGACCTAGCCGGCCCAACCATACACGGCTAGAATCAGCCTGGCAGTAGCGGCCGACGGCCAAACTCTGGCATCGGTGGAGGGAGGCAGCCCGGAGGTCGGGGCTGGTGGGGTTGGAAAGGTCTCGGCAAGCCCGTTCTGGATCTGTTGATAGATCGTCATTTCGACACCCGAAGAGGCTGGGATCTGAAAAACAGTTGGTGGACCAAAAATTCTGGCAAGGTCGAAGGGGACCAGCCTAGAGGTCAGGTCCGGAGGGTTGGAAGCGTCTCCTTGAGCCCGTTCCGGATTCTTTAACGGATCATCTTTTCGACACTAGATGCGTCCGGGATCTAAAAAATGGTCGGCGGAGGCAAAAATCCGGCGAGGCCAGACGAAAGCAAACCAGGGGTCAGGACCGGTGCCAAAAGAAGCATCTGGGCATGAGGATTTAGGATCTGGTTGCTGATCATCACGGCGACGTCGGAGGTGGACGGAAAAGATGCCGGAAGATTCGGCCGTGCAAAATGAAAATGGCCACCCATGGCAAACGGTTGGGAGTTAGGCAACGTGCAACCTATCGTTGGAAAGGTCATGTCGAGACCGACATCAGCATGGTGGTCGATCATTGAGGAGATGCGCGACGTGCCGTCACACGCGGCCGGAAGTCCGCGGTGCCATAATCGCCCAAAAATCGCCCAAAATTCTCTCTGAATTTTTTTTAGCGAAAAAATGCGCATTTTTTTCAGTTTTTTAAAATTTAAGCGAGTTGGCCTAAATGCAGTTGGGATTAGATGGATTTGAACCTTGTTTCCTTTTCAAACAAGAATTTTTCATTTTTGCAAGAAGTGATAATTGACTCTTCGACCTCTTTGAAACAAGGAAGAATCGTTGTCATCTTAGTCACCATGCATTGTTGGCTTTAAGGGGTTTGGTCTTAATGGGTACCATAAATTTTGTGCCTTTATTGTTCCTGGCAACTCATTTTGTTTCTTGTTCTAATTCCTTTTGGAGAATTAGGTTGGTTTATTTTGAGTTCGTGGCTTTTGGGTTCCAAGTGGGTTGAAATTATGTGCCTTGTTCTAGTTTTCTGTTGCAATTGCTTGTCTGGATTTTTTTGTTTTTGAGTTTAGTTTGCGATGTTTAATTTTCGTGCCTTCTTTTGTTGAGTTGTGACAGTTTTTCGTAGGAGACATTTAGGATTTGGTGGGCTTTGCTGGTTTCTCTTGGTATTTCATGTTTCTCGTAGCTTTAATTGAAGGAAGTTTCATCTCTTCAAATTTGTATGGTTTCCCATTCACAGGTGCCGCAGGGGCACATATATGGGCGCATGGAGATAACTTTTACAAATCCAGGGATTCGAGAACATACGGGCCTGTTCCTTATGGTCTACTTTGGGGAAGAGCAATTTGGAAGGTAAGCATGTTGTTATCGTTTAACTTTGTGAGGATGGACCTTTTGAACTTCCTTTATAAATCTTCTGGTTTGTCCCAAAGGATATTAGCTGGTGATTATCTTATTGCAGAGTGGATTGATGGGAGTGCCTTGGGTTTTTTCCGTGTCTTTTTAAAGCCATTGATCTCTCGATGGTCAAAAATCAAAGTCGATCAAGTAGGACTAGTAGGATAACTCAATTAGTTGGAGAATTGGGGTTGTTCCACAAGATGTAGTTGTAAGCATACTAGTATTCTTGTCACTCATGTAGTAGTAGGGCTAGCCAGTTAGGTCTTGTGCTGATCATCAATGATCCGTTTTTGCTAGTGGTCAAGATATTTTGTTAATCTATTGCAAAAAAACCTAACTCAGAAGATACCGGTATCCTTCTGAAACTAGCATCTTCAAACATATGTCTTGGATGCATTTCATCCAAAGACATGGCTTGAGAAAAAACTGAACGAAAACCAAATTAAGTATTGAGTTATGGCCTTTCCTGTGAAGTTGATTGACTAGAATGATCATAAAGCTTTTACTATTAAGCAATTGGTTTTTCGGGTGATATAAAATACTGCAGCTGATGTCTAACATCAGTAAAGCGAAGGCTTGAGCATCCCACATGGGAGAAGTACTGAACTTTATGTTATTATGCATAAATTAAGTTTATGTCATGAATATTCTCTTGGCCTTCTATATTGATTCCAAGTATGGCCACCGGGAGATTTTGGTCGAGTGGGACAAAACCCGAAGTAGCATGTCAACTTGTTTGGTATGAATCTCGGCCACATTAGGGGGTGGCCATTTAATTGCCTACGATCAAAAGGTAAAAAATGGCTTTGTGATGTGAGCAAGCCTAAAGATGCACCTACTATCAAGCTTGTAGGCTCACAGCAAGTTCAAGTTCCAATTGGGCCAATGACAAGGGCAAGAGCTAGGAAGTTGAATCTGACTTTAATGGACTAATGCAAGAAGTTTGGGCTCAAGCAAGTACGTGGAGGATCAAGGACGTCCAAGAAGCCCAAGGAGGCCCATGCACGTTTTGGAAGCTAAATTGGAAGCTTGAGATGTACACAACTTTGATATTCAGAATACTTAGCATACGGCTAATTTGGTGAGTTGATACTCATTGTGCGTTCTTGGTTAGGCTAGTATGTCGCTTAACTAGGGCAACGTTTTCACTTATCAAACGGTTCTTCCATCACCGTTTGTGGCGTGATTTGACTACAAGGCTTGGGTTCGTGACTTCCAATTGATCGGGTTAGGGTGAGCCTTTACCAAAGTTCGAGCATTGCGTGGTTGGAATTGAAGTCTTTCTCATCCAGCGAGTAGCAACGGTCCATTTGTGTGGAATTCATAACGAGTATCACATCATTTGGTATCAGAGCTATGGCTTGCTACTATCTATCCTTTTAATTTATGTTCTTATCATTTTAGTTTATTACTCGTATTTTGAGTGAAAAAAAACGAAAATAAAAAAAGGAGAAGGTTTGCACCATTAGGAGGCACAAGTAGAGTGTGTGCTCAAGCAGGATTTGAGGACAAATCCCTTTCAAGAGGAGGGGAATGATGTGAGCAAGCCTAAGGATGCACCTACTATCTAGCTTGTAGGCTCACAGCAAGTTCAAGTTCCAATTGGGCCAATGACAAGGGCAAGAGCTAAGAAGTTGCAATCTGACTTTAATGGACTAATGCAAGAAGTTTGGGCTCAAGCAAGTATGTGGAGGATCAAGGACGTCCAAGAAGCCCAAGGAGGCCCATGCACGTTTTGGAAGCTAAATTGGAAGCTTGAGATGTACACAACTTTGATATTCAGAATACTTAGCATACGGCTAATTTAGTGAGTTGATACTCATTGTGCGTTCTTGGTTAGGCTAGTGTGTCGCTTAGCTAGGGCAACGTTTTCACTTATCAAACGGTTCTTCCATCACCGTTTGTGGCATGATTCAACTACAAGGATTGGGTTCGTGACTTCCAATTAATCGGGTTAGGGTGAGCCTTCACCAAAGTTCGAGCATTGCGTGGTTGGAGTTGAAGTCTTTCTCATCCAGCGAGTAGCAACGGTCCGTTTGTGTGGAATTCATAACGAGTTTCATATCACTTTGTGACCCTGGTGTCGAACGATCTACTCTTGTGGCTCGAGGTTGTGGCTTGTCCAAAAATTGTCAACGTAGCTTGAGGTTGCCAAGGCTTTCTGCACAAATAGCCAGTTTTAAGACCATATACCTTACTTTTGGCAACTTGAGTTGACATTAGATTGACAAGATCCGCATAGAGTTGATGTTTTTCATTACGGTCAAGGCAAGGAATGTAGCAGCGAGACACAATAAGTCAAGCATAGAACATTGGGATTTAAATGTGGTCTACCATTTAAGGACATAGATGACTACATTGTTCGAATGCGTTTGATTGAAGAGCTTCACTTGTAACAAGTGGCTAGCAAGTGTAGCCCTTCATCCTATTCATTCTTGCATCATTCTTTACTACAACACATATTTGTCTCCAACTATTTTGTTATATGATAATATTATGATATCCTATTCTGCATTCAATTTAAATGTCTTCATTGAAATAGCTCAAGCCAACCACTGCTCATTTTAACATCAAGCTACAACTTATACGGCTTTGAACATGGAAACAGGCTTTGAAGAAATGACGAGTCTATTAGTCCTAGGTCCTCTAGGCCAGGAAAGCCATGAGTCATTCTCTTGTGCTATCAACATCCTCGTCTCGACTCTATGCATCATGAGGATTGACATCATTCATGTACACATGCTCCTAGCATTGCTTGAACCATGAAAATGATTGACCTTATGTCTTGCATGGTAGTCGATGAGAGAGTAAATAAATACCAAATCTGATGGGAAACAATTCCTTTGCAAACTGCAAAAGGGAATCCACTGCTTATTAATGGTATATGTCCACAAACAACAGAGAAGCGCAATAGCTACCTTACGGTAGTACCGAGCTTGCTCCATCTCTATCTCCAATGGTTATAGTTGTGCAGCTACTAGAGTAGAAGCACTTCCTTGCCCTGGTCTAAAACAATGGCTAACATGCTTTACAAAATTTTGTGCTGATTCGTTGCAGCATGCAAATGGAACTATATGGGACTGCCTCTTGATATCTACAATCATTTTAGAGTTCAACAAGCATTACAATCAATTCTTTTACGAATGTCTGTGATGCACAAAAAATAAGCATGAACAAGGAACCAGAAAATGAAATAACCTGATTCTGGAAGCTTGCCACTGTATTCCAATGTTCAGGATTTTGTACTGCTATAGAAGGATCGTTTATGAAAGTGATTCTCGTTGAATCTTCTGGTATGCTACTTCGCATGCTAGGTGGTAAATCTCTCATGATCAACAGTATGAATGCTAAAGGTCTAATCACAATAAAGCCACCTCTTCAATTGTCACATGCTCGAGTCTTGTTTGATTTGGGGTTGATGCATTCATTCTTGTCACCCCAATTTGCTAAATCTTTTGATAGTCTATTTTTTTCGTTGGGAGAGCCATTAGACGTTTGTACCTCTTCAGGTCATATCATGTATGTGCATTTAGTTCATAAATCATGTGTGATAGTAGTGGATGGCCACAAGATGTTGGCTAATCTATATGTGTTAGTCATGGACAATTTCAATGTGATTTTGGACATGGACTAAAGATTGTAAAATTTAAGCTTAAGGGTGAGCCAGAATTTATGTTTTGAGGTGATAGAATGGAAGAAGGACTAAGGATTGCTCCAATGTTATTTGTATGGAAGAAGGATGGAAGTTTGATATTACCTTGACTATCGCAAGCTCAATAAGGCAAGTGAGAAAACTAAGGACTGGGAGTTAGAGAATGATATGCAAGGAAGGTTTCCGCACCCATTTGAATGACCAAGTAATTTCCTTGTTCATTGAGTTACTCGTAAGTGAATTCGGGGACCGAATTTTTATAAGGGGGGAGATTGTAATATTCGGAAAAATGATTGATAGAGTGCATTATTAGATTGAGATGGTTATATTGGATGACATCTTTGAAGTATTCAAAGATGTGAATTGGTGTCATTGGAGATACATTTAAACCATTACAAGTCTTAGAGAAAATATTTGCTTGAGAATTTGTTGGATCATTCGGAAAGACTGACCTTTGGTTAGTGAAAAATTCATAACTTCCTCAATTTTTCTCCGAATGATAAAAGTGAGCAGGATTCAGAAACTAGACACATAAACCTACAACTTGGCTGTCTATAAGTTTGGGCAAAAGTGGATAGAAATGGGTGAAACTATTGCTTGAGAAGTTGTTAGATGATTCAGCCAGTTTGACTTTTGAGTGATTAAATATTCATAACTTCTTCAATAGGGCTTCAAATTGTGAAATTCTAACTGATTTGGAAACTAGACACTATAAGGAACAAAAAGTTTAATACCAATTTGGACAAAAACTAAATAAAAATTGCCACCCATGAGCTGCTTGCTTTTGGTCAAGGCTGATTGGACCCCAGAATGTTGTCCTCTTGTTAGATTAAGTTGAATTGGTGGCTTTATTGTGATTGGACTCACCCACCTCTTCATATATGTCCTAGAGCTTCCCTAGAAGAGAAGGAAAGCTCAACACTTGGTCATAAGATGAAAAATTCAGAGAAAGAAGAGAGAAGGTTCAGAAAGTGGAAAGAGGAAGAAGTATGCAGGTCAAATTATATGGACTTGGTAAGTAATCTTTCGCCCCGATTTAGGTTCTATGATTGTCATTGAATTTGTAGAGGAGACAAAGACCTTTCTAACGGTATATTATACTTGTTATTTGGATCAATGAGTTGACAGAAAATCAGTTGAAGGAGAGGAACAAGAAATGATTGGTAAGCTTTCTTAAACTTTGAATTGGATTGATGTAGGGACATCCTTCCCAAACGAGCCTCATGTGTGCATGTGCATAAAGCTGCATGGAACAACATTATGTGTGCATGGCTCGTATTTAATGTTTGACGAACTTTTCATTCACTTGTAATAAGTTTGAGACTTTTGGTGATTTGGTTGCTCAGCTAAATAAGGCAATCATTAGAGCCATAAAGAGGAGGTTAAAGAGGTGAACGGCTGGAAAGGGAATAAGGGAAGACCGCCTTTCATCACGCCCCAAAACCCGCCTTCTCTATAAATGTAACAGCTGTATTTGAATAAAAAAAATCATCGAAGTTATTTCCCAAATAGATTGTGTTTGCATTAAAACGGAATTGTGAATATCTGTGTGAGAGATTGAGTGTTCAAAGCCCTAGCTAGCCGTTCTGAATTTTAGAACCCACACTTCTCGTGCTATGCAAGTGGTCCAAGTGTGATCTATCCAAGTTACTACGTACACCATCACGATAGTTCTAAGTTTGAGAGTCCACATTTTAATTTGAATTAACCAAGTGAGTGAGTTGAGTGATCCAAGCTGCATCACGTGGTATCAAAGCTTGGATTCACCCCGATCTAAGAGTGTTTATACATTATCACCCAGTGAGCCAGAGTGAGCCCATCTACGGGCCGATCCACAGGATTTTGTGATCTCCTGATCTAAATCCCTACTTATCCACCTAGCTCCACCAAACAACCGTTGCTCTATGGCCGATCAAGACCTCAACCAGAGGGTTACCAACTTCGAGACGTCCATACAAGCCATGTTGGCTTGGTTGGATGCTCTTGTCTTGCAGCCTCCGCAACCTGTGAGGCAAGAGGCACCTTCTGCCATAGAGGATGATGAACTTGAGGACACGGATGATATGTTGGATGTTAGAGGGATCAGAGGTGGACGTGGTTTTAGGGGACGAGGTCGTGGAGATAGAGGGTGAGGTGATGGAGTTCGTGTGCCAAGAAGAGAAGTATACCGTATGGAGGATCGAGGTGAAGAGAATTATAGAAGAGTGGATCGCCCCTTCAAGATGAATATCAAGAAGTTCTACGGCAATTCAGATGTTGAGGGCTTCTTAAACTGGATGGACTTAGTTGAAAAATATTTTGACTGTATGGACCTTATAGAGGAGCAGAAGGTCCATTATGTTGTATTCAAACACGAGTCAGGAGCCGCAATGTGGTGGAGAAAAGAACAGGAGTCGCAAAGAAGGAGAGGTGATAGGCTTATACGTGATTGGTCGACCATGGAGCAGACCCTCCGTAAAAGATTTCTTATAGTGGACTACCATCAGACCCTATACTCGCAATTTTTGACGTGCACTCAAGGCACTAGGACGGTGGACAAGTATACATCGGAATTCATGAGGTTAGCTTCATGCAACGATATGGAGGAGAACGAGGATCAGATGATTGCTTGTTATATTGAAGGGTTGCACTATGAGATCAAGAGTCATTTGGAGTTCGACACCTTTTTGTACTTCCACGATGTATGTGCAAAAGCAAGACAGGTGGGAGCTGCCTTGAAGAAGAAGAAAATGACCTTGACAAGATACTCTGCTCCTGGCCAGACTTCGAATTATTCCAAAGGAGAGAAAAAAGAGTGCAATGCCATCCACTAATTCCCGAATCCCTCCGAGGAAGCTTCCCCTAGAGACTTCTCCGAATAAAGGGAAGGCAATCATGACCACCTCTATAATTCGTTGCTACAAGTGTAATGAATTAGGTCACAAATCCAGCGACTATCCCAAAAGAAAATTTTTGAATATGTTGGAACGAGGAGAAGAAGAGGACCCTTCAGAAGCGCATCTATGTGCTCCCAAGGAGGAGAGTGGTGAAGAAGAGCAAGAGACTTCTAAGGAGGAGGATGAATATTGTGGGGTCTTGCGCAAACTTGCCTTGGCTACATCCAAAAGGGATGACTCACAACGGAATAACTTGTCCCGAACAAAGTGTCATGTGGGAAAGGAGGTATGCGACGTCCTCATTGATGGAGGTAGCCAGGAGAACTTCGTGAGTTTGAAGACGGTGAAGAAACTTGGTCTCAAAACCACGCCTTACCCTACACCTTACTCTATTGGATGGGTTCGAGTTAGAGGCGGGATTAAAGTGAATTCATGTTGCACTATTTCGATCACCATCGAGAAATACTCTAATCGTGTTGAGTGCAATGTATTGGAGATGGATACGTGCAACATATTGCTAGGTAGGCCATTAGAATTCGATAATAAGGTGGTTCATAAGGGAGAAGAGAAGACCTATGAGTTGAGAAAGGGAGGAGATCACACATTGCTACCTAGCAAGCCAAAACTCACGAAAGGGCAATGGAACAGTAGTATGCAGTTTGTGTCTATAATCACGACCTCGCGAGAATTGGATGATGCAATCAAGGAGGCAGGTTGGTGCCAAGTTTTTGTGGCAAGAGAACTGGATCCTAAGGAGGGGAGTGAATTCGCGATCATGCCTGACCAAATGAAGAAGTTGTTGAGGGAATTTCCTGAAGTGGTGGCTGATTACTTGCCTAAGGGGTTACCACCTCTAAGGAACATTCAGCATCAAATCGACCTCATCCCTGGTTTAACCCTCCCCAATCTTCCATACTATAGACTCAGCCCTAAAGAGAACCAAATTCTCCGCGACCAAGTGCAAGAGCTCCTTGAGAAGGGGTACATACAGGAGAGCTTGAGTCCATGCAGGGTGCCTGCCCTCTTGGTCCCTAAAAAGGATGGAAGTTGGCGAATGTGCATAGACAGCCGAGCAATCAACAAAATAACAATTGGCTATTGTTTCCCTATACCAAGATTGAATGATATGCTCGACACACTCAGTGGAGCCACCATCTTTTCAAAGATTGACTTGAGAAGTGGCTACCATCAAATCCGCATTTGACTAGGAGACGAATGGAAAACGGCGTTCAAGACAAGGGACAGCCTCTATGAATGGCTTGTCATGCCATTTGGGCTGACAAACGCCCCTGGCACATTCATAAGGTTGATGCACCAGGTACTCAAGCCATTCCTTGATAAGTTTGTTGTCGTCTACTTTGATGATATCCTTGTGTTTAGTTATTCCGAGTCTAAGCATAAGGAGCACTTGAGAGAAGTATTCGGTACCTTATGAACCAACAAGCTCTTTGTTAATTTGAAGAAATGTGTATTTTGGCAAGAAGAGTTGTTGTTCTTGGGGTTCGTAGTAGGAGCATATGAAATTAAGGTTGATCAAGCAAAGGTGGATGCGATCAACCAATGGCCAACACCTAAAATAGTTAGCCAAGTAAGGAGCTTTTTGGGATTATCCGCGTTTTATAGAAGGTTTATACGAGGTTTCAGCATGATAGCAGCCCCTCTAACCTCATTGTTGAAGAAAGGCAATCCATTTGTGTGGAGTGAGGAAGTTGGCAAAGCTTTTGACGAGCTTAAGGCTTGTCTTAGCTCCGCACTTGTGCTGGCCCTGCCTGACTTTCATAAATTGTTTGAAGTGGATGTGGATGCCTCAGGGTATGGAATTGGCGCCATCTTGTCATAAGAAAAGAGGCCCGTAGCTTTCTTCAGTGAAAAGTTAAGTGAACATTGACGATCATGGATGACTTATGAGAAGGAATTTTATGCCATCTTTCGTGCATTGAAGACGTAGGAGCACTATCTTATTGGCAAAGATTTCGCACTCTATTCAGACCACCGAGCTCTTAAATTCCTCAACGACTAGTCCAAGTTCACCAGCCATATGCACATGTGATGGTTGACATATCTTCAGAAGTTTCCATTCAAAATTACACACAAGAGTGGTGCACAAAACGTGGTGGCCGATGCACTCAGTAGCAGAGTCTTACTACTCACTGAATGGCGAACTAAGGTAACTTCCTTTGATTATTTACACGAATCCTACGAAGATGATGAGGATTTTGGTAAAGTATGGTCAAAGTGTAAAGATAGATCAGGCCACGGAGAGTTCCACGTACATGATGGGTTTTTGATGAAGGGCAACCAGCTTTGTATCCTAAAGACTTCCTCACATGAGCAACTCATTTAGGAGCTACATGGTGCGGGCTTGGCAGCTCACTTAGGTCGGGACAAGACCCTTGTAGCTGTGGTCAAGAGATTTTATTGGCCTAGGATGGGAAAAGAAATGGACGCATTGTGAAGAGGTGCCAAGTTTGCCAAGAAACTAAGGGGGAACGAACAACTTGGGGCTGTACACTCTCTTGCCAATCCTGAAGGCTATTTGGGAAGATGTGAGTATGGACTTCATCTTGGGTCTGCCTCGTACTCCTAGGGGTGTAGACTCCATTTTTGTGGTGGTAGACCGACTCTCCAAAATGGCTTATTTCATACCATGCAAAAAGACATCTGATGCGTATGGTGCAGCACGCTTGTTCTTTCGTGAAGTGGTCAAGCTACATGGAGTTCCAAGGAGCATTACATCTGATCGCGATGTCAAATTTTTGGCAAGCTTTTGGAAGACATTATGGACTCTATTCAATGCGACACTGAAGTACAGCTCCACCGCGCACCCCCAAACCGATTGGCAGATCAAGGCCACGAATAGGACTCTTGGGAGCATGTTGAGGAGCCTATGTCACGAGAAGCAAAGGCAATGGGACCTTGCACTACCCATAGCCAAGTTCGCATACAATGGAGCTGTGCATCGCTCCGCGGGCCACTTACCCTTTTCCTTGGTCTACACCAAAGTGCCGAATCATTTGGTGGACATATCCTCTGTAGTTAGACCAAGCAAGGCGAACCCCTCTGCCCTAACATTTGCTGAACATGCATAGGAAGTTTTGGAGGCTGTAAAAGTAAGACTTGCCTCTATATATGCGAAGGAGAAGGAACGCATAGACGAGCACTGAAGGGTTCAGGTGTTTCGCCCAGGAGAGAAAGTTATGGTCCACTTCCGGAAGGAAAGAATGCCCGCGAACATGGGAGGAAAGCTCGAGCCAAGGAAGTACGGACCCTACAAGATCTTGAGAAGAATCAGCGACAATGCATATGTTGTTAACTTGCCCAAAGAGTTGGGGGTGTCCAAAATCTTCAACGTAGTTGATCTCACCCCGTACTTCAAAGCTTTTCCCTTACCATCAAGACTAGCTGCTTGGGACAAGTGCGATCTCAAGGAGGAGAGGATGATGTAGGGACGTCCTTCCCAAACGAGCCTTACGTGTGCATGTGCATGAAGCTGCATGGAACAACATTACGTGTACATGGCTCGTATTTAACGTTTTACGAACTTTTCATTCACTTGTAATAAGTTTGAGACTTTTGGTAATTCAGTTGCTCAGCTAAATAAGGCAATCAGTAGAGCCATAAAGAGGAGGTTAAAGAGGTGAACGGCTGGAAAGGGAATAGGGGAAGACTGACTTTTATCACGCCTCAAAACTCGCCTTCTCTATAAATGTAATAGCTGCATTTGAATAAAAAAATCATCGAAGTTATTTCCCAAACAGATTGTGTTTGCATTAAAATGAAATTGTGAATATCCGTGTAAGAGATTGAGTGTTCGAAGCCCTAGATGGCCATTCTGAATTTTAGAACCGGCACTTCTCGTACTATGCAAGTGGTCCGAGTGTGATCTATCCAAGTTACTATGTACACCATCACGATAGTTCTAAGTTTGAATGTCCACATTTTAATTCGAATTAACTAAGTGAGTGAGTTGAGTGATCCTAGCTGCGTCATGGACCACGAAATTTGGACATATTATAGGGTACTTCATAAGATTTCTGGAACTATATCATATGTTGGATTTGGTTGAAGGAATTGTTCTGAGCACCTTATGGAAGTTTGGACTTGCTGGCTGAGTGTAGGAGTGAACAAGTTCATGGTTTAAGCTTGGTGAGTTGATTCTTGAGATTCTGAGGTTAATTGTACGAGTCCGAGATTTTGAGAATATACAAAGGAGTTGAGTTGAAGTGATTTGTTGGATGTGCTTGACAAGTTTTGTGTATTTTTGATGATTGTTTGCGATTGAGCTCACGGTGAGCTTCGTTGAGGTTAGGTTGACAAAAACAGATTGTTATGTGGTCTTGTGAGCATGTGTAACTTGTATACAGGGTATATACATATGAGCACTTGGTAAAGAACCAAGTGTTTAAAGGTTTTGAGCTATTGGTTATGCTTGGATAATTTTGTGATGAATGATAGCGAGTAGACCTAAGTTGGTCGTTATGAAGTGTTTGAGGTGAATTGGTTTTGGAAACCAAGAATTAACCTCACCATATGGTTGGAATTATTTGTACAGATTTTTTGTGGTTGAAGAATCTTTGAGTGGAAGGAGTAATGGATTTGGGTTTTTACGCTATTAAGCGGCTTTCGTCTGAGTAAGCAAATAGTACATGATAAATTTGGTTGTATTTGTTATGTGTATGTTTTAGAGCTTAATTGTGTACGTCACATGCATATGGCTTGGTCTATGATAAGTTTGGACATATTTTGATTAGTTTGTGAAGCATGTAATATTTATGAACAACTGGCTAGAGTACTAGCTCGGGGCTTATTTGTTTAGTCTGATGGTTAAGATATTGGACCGTTAAGTCATTTATCTGATAAGATATGTATTTTTGTGAGAGAAATGAATAGGCTTTCCCATACTAACCTGGGATGTTAGTCTATCAGCTCATAGTTTTGCGGATATCAATAGTTTACATTTGTTTACTATCACTAGCTTACATTTGTACACTAGCTTCATTCGAGGGCCACTCATTTGAGGTCTCCAGAACATGCTTTTGTCTCCTCTTGTATAGTTACTTCGTAGTAGTAGCATTTTAGAGATGTTTGTTGATTTTTGGTTTGTAAATTAATTCGTTTTGATTTTAGTATGTTGATAATTCTTCTTCCGCTTGATTTGAGTGTTATGAGATGGTTTTGAGGCTTGCTATGCTTGCATTATGTTGTTGATATATCACGGAGTCTAGCGCCGGTCACCGACCTTAGCGTAGGTCATGATAAAAGCATATCTCTATGATAGCGTATTAGCCACTATATTTTCCTTACATTGCTTGTAGCATATGATATAAGGAAATGTCTTAGTGAACTCTACCTATCGTGCATGCCTTTTATTCAGCTTGTGTTACCCCTTTAAGTGCCTTAATGATTCATGATTAGTGGATCACGAATTCCTTGGGCCACAAGTAATGCTGCCATGTCTCTAACATTCGAACTACTGCATATAATTCCTTGTCATAAGTTGGATAATTCAAGGTTGCTCCACTTAGTTTCTCACTAAAGTAGGCAATTGGTCTTTCTTCTTGTATGAGCACAGCACCAATTCCTATACTTGAGGCATCACCTTCAACTTCAAAAGTTTTAGAAAAGTTAGGTAAAACTAATAAAGGAGCATTAGTCAACTTCTCTT
The DNA here is from genome assembly GCA_012979155.1 of Hypericum perforatum. NCBI lineage: Eukaryota > Viridiplantae > Streptophyta > Magnoliopsida > Malpighiales > Hypericaceae > Hypericum > Hypericum perforatum. The sequence goes on along the minus strand of SOPF01024107.1, from coordinate 22,563 downwards.
TGATTAGTTAGAATGTCTTCTCTTGAGCTTCTCCCCAGCTAAATTCAACGCTCTTCTTGATGACTTCCATAAGGGGCACGACTATGCTACTACAATCTTTCATAAATCTCCTATAAAAATTAGCTAGCTTATAAAAACTTTGAATGTTAGCAACACTTGTAGGACTTGGCCGAACCTGAATGGCTCGAATCTTTTCCTCATCAACCTGTATTATGTTAGCACTAATAATAAAGCCCAAGAATACAAGTTTATCCGTGCAAAAGGTGCACTTCTTCAAGTTGGGAAACAACTGATCCTCTCTAAGTGCATCTAGGACAAATTTCAAATGCTCTACATGATCCTCCATGCTCTTGCTATAAATGAGTATATCATCAAAATAAACAACTACAAACTTGCCAATGAATGGACATAAAGTATGATTCATGAGTCGTATAGATGTGCTAGGTGTATTAGACAAACCAAATAGCATGACCATCCACTCATACAACCCATACTTTGTTTTAAAAAGCAGTTTTCTACTCATCTCCTTCTTTTATCATAATTTGATGATATCCACACTTCAAGTCAATCTTAGAAAACATGCAAGATCCATGCAACTCATCTAACATGTCATCTAAACGAGGAATAAGGTGACGATATTTTACTATTATGTTGTTGACAGCTCAACAATTAACACACATCCTCCATGATCCATCTTTCTTAGGCATAAGTAGGACTGGAACAGCATAAGGACTCATGCTCTCTCTCACGTATGCTTTCAGCTCATTAACTTGCCTCTCAAGTTCCTTTGTTTCCTCAGATTACTTCTATATGCGGCGCGATTTGGTATGGTAGCTCTTGGAACAAAATCAATTTAATGTTCAATCCTTCGGCTAGGTGGTAGTCCATATGGTAGCTCTTCAGGAAAGACATCTTTGTAGCCCTACGAAAGAGAAGCAACCATACTAGGCAAGTGTGGTTTACGTTCGTTAGTGTTCAAAAGTGCCTCCCTATACCGAAGTAAGATCATTGGCTTTTTTTCAAAACATGCTTGCTTGATGTCACTTGCTCCCACATAGTAGTTCTTTTTTCAACTCTCGGTTTTTCTCTCATTGGCTAATTTAAATTCTATTTTTCGAGTTTCTTTTGCTCGCTCAATTATTTTCTCTCCATGGCCGTTTTCCTTTTTTTGGCTTCTTCTCTGCTCAATTCTTTTATTTTGTTCACTTTTCTTTTCTCATCACTTTATTTTTTAGCTTCATTTGATCTTCATAGACTTGTGATGGTGCCAAGGGTGCTAAAGTGAGTTACTTATTAGTGTAGCCATCGTGGTTTGTGCTGTGTTTGGGAGCTGGTTAGCGAACGTCAACTAAGGATGGTGCACACCAATTTTCTCAGTTTCAGCATCTCTAGCGTGTGCCAACTAAGGGTGGCGTGCGCCAAGTCTCTCAGTCTAGAAACTCTAGCGCGCACCAACTAAGGGTGGCATGTGCCAAGTGTGTAGTTGTAGCAACACTAGCGTGTGCCAACTAAGGGTGGCGTGTACCAAGTTATCAGCAGTAGCAATACAAAGTAAGTCGAGAAATATCGTCCCACAGAGGCTGAGGTTCTAGGCTACTCTATGGTTTACAAACTTGTCTAAGATCAGATTATGATGTTTGGTTGATTACACAAGTGATCTAAGTCTAGATAACAAATCTAAATGTCACAACTTTTACTAAAGCTAAAGGTTTGCTAGTTTACTAACTAACTACAAATAATAACTTAGGATACTAAAATGAGCAAGGTACCTAAACCAACAACATAACCAACAGAATCAGGGGGTTGTAAGTGTATGTGATGTGGTCCAAGTGAATCTGAGGCAACCTCAACCACACTTTCGTGCACGATAAGTATAAATTGCTACTTAACTAAGCTTAGAAGGCTAGATATGTTCTTTCGACCCCACCAACAAACTAAACTAAGCTAAGTACCAACTATATGCTCCACTCAAAGGACAATCAGTAGGTCACCAAGAAGATTTCTCTCCTAGCAAGAGTACTCATCATCAAACTAACCTTTCCATCAATCCTATCTCCTTTTGTTCTTAAGTTTTGACTAGCTATGAAGGCTTGGTGGCCAAGCAAGTCTAAGCAATGTATTAAGCTCATTAATAAGAACACATACTCAACATACACACCCGTAAAAAACCGTGGCTAAATGCAAGGTAACAAGGCACCAAACTCACATTTAACTACTCAAACATACTTAATATAAATAACATAAGCATAAGCAAAGTAAAGAGCAAAAGGAAAAGGAAGCCTATCAAAGGAGAAGAAGCCTCCCTCCTTCAAGTTCTTCAAAGGAAAATATCTACATAGTTTGGTAGTTTTCCCATCCACACTTTACTTAGACTAAATAACTTCTATATATACTAAAGCTAAAAACTAAAAGTAAGTTTAATAGTTATTTTATAAAATATATAAACTAACTTATCCTAAGATAAATATCTACCCAAAAATATCTACTAAGTCATACATATCCATATCCATTCCTTCACAAAAGAGTTAAGCCGACTTTGAGTTTTCCCCCATTTGTTTGTCCAACACTCAGCTTGTTTTTATTTCTGTCAGTCTGGTTTGACGTATGCTAGATGCACCTCACGTACGCCAAGTCTTCGAGTTTTGCCCATTGGCGAGTGCTTGGTCGTTCATGTGGCTAACTATTGACTTGCATGGCCATTGGCATGCGCCTGGTCTTATTGGCGTGTGCCAGGTAATGTATTTCAGCACTTTTCACCTTCGTGACCTTCCTCCCATCCATGTATCCACGCGTCTAGTTCGATCATCCTCCACCTCTCCTCAAATTAGCTCCTAAAAGCAAGAAAACACAATAAAAAATGATAACTCTTACAAAAACACACAATGAAAAAAACTAACACTATGACAACTAAAACACAACTAAATCAACCTAAAACACTAAGAACAACCTACTAAAAAGACACGACAAATGAGTGTTTTTGACTCTCATCACACCCCCATACTTGAATCTTTGCTTGTCCCCAAGCAAAAACTCAAAATGCGGACAACCTAAACGAAAATCAAATACAAACAAACACAAAACAAGGTAAAGACATGGTATGAATAGATCAACACTTAACTTCCCTCAAAAACATCAGTTCGCATTAAAATGAAACCATAATCTAAGTTAGTTCATCAATCCAAAACACAAAGCACAATGAACTAGTAGGCACCTCAACACTCAATTATTTAAGCAAGTGCTAACTCTATGTAAGAGACACTAGAAGGTTGACCTCACGAGGATAGACAAGTGTTCTACTCATATAATCTATTTGGTCAACTTCCTAGCACTCGCATAAATTTCAATATATCTCAAAGCATCTTACGTCCTACTCAGCATTATTTAAAAGTCACAATGGTTGCTAATGATTGGGGGTCTTTTTATTGGGTTGTAATGGGGCTTGAGGTAAAGGTGAGGTAAAATATATGGATGGTAGCTAAACTACCCAATCCGAGGACATGTCATAAATGTAACTAATCACTCGTCTAATCTAAACATCCTCACGAATATGACATTCATAAGCACACTCCCCAAATATCCTAATGTCCTAAGACCTAGAAGCACGAGTTTTACCTAGACACATGCCTTATTCAACTTTACATTCTTTTTCACTTCTTTTTCTCTTTTTTTTTTTTTATTTTTTTCATTTATAAGAAACTCTTATTCACAAACTACAACAACTATACAAACTTAGCACATTCTAGGCAAAAACTCGGCTTCTTACATGGTCATAACTACAACATCCCAACGAACATAAATCAAACTAAGCCAAAGCTACCAATTAAACCCAATACACATGCAAACCTATAAGTCCTCGAATTGGATGATCAAAGGTAAGGAAGATGGATGATATAAGGTTTAAGTCGGCTTCCTCATCTAAGATCAAGAAAAGATTAGGCTCAACAAGTTTAAACAACAGATATATAAGGGATTTTATCTCTAAAGATCTAGGTTCAATGTCAAAGAATGCCCCCGTCCTTTCACTAACTTCCACGCAACCTAGACTACGATAAGTACTAGTAGGATACCACGATCAACTGAGTCAAGTATGCACCTCATGAAAAATATAGAGATGGATGTCTTTTCCTTCGGCTCAAATACTTACAAGGTGCACTCAACAACCCTCTAGTCTAGTCTACATAATGAAACCACTAGTCAAAACAAAAGAGTGCGAGATTTCTACCAATTCCTAGGCTTTGTGCTCGAATTAAATTCCTAACTAAAAAAATGATAAAATTCTAACACAAGTTGAAAATTTTTGAGGGGGATCAAATTTTTGAAAAATTCATGCCAAGTCTAAACCTAAACAAAACGTACTAACATACTAACATACTAAACAACCTAAAAGGAAGATTCCTAAATGCAAAACATGCATAGACACAAAGAAATTACAAATAATCATGCAACACAACAAACTCACTAATGGCGTTTCATATAATCTACCTCCTTGTGACCTTTTCAGCTTTAAGCCTAATAAGATCACCTTGTAGAAACACAAAATGATATTAAATAAGTTACATGCATACAAATTCAAAAAGAGAATCAAAATACATAAAAGTAAATAAATAAATAAAACAAATAAAGAAAAATACAAAGTAGGGAAATAGGAGCTCCCTGTCAATCATCTGAAGCAGGAGGAGGTGGTGGGAATGCTAAGCCGCTGCCGAAGTTCTCCACCCAGGTGCGTATCTACTCGGCATGTGTTTGCTGCTACTTGTAATGCTCCTATTGGTGTGCCATGTGAGCTTCTGGTCAGCATAGATTGCCCTCTGCTCCTCTCTCTGAGCTCTAAGCTCGACCTCCATGCAAGCATTGTAGTCGTACTACCGGTCCCACTCGGTTGCTTTGCTAACTACATAGTCCTGCAGTTGTACGCCATAACCATGAAGCTACTCTCTGTGACCCTATAGCTATACCTGCATTGTAGCTAACTAGTCATATAAATACTGCATCTCTGACTGCGAGTCAGGCGCCTGATGACTCGGCCCTGCATCATCATGCTGAGCTTGGTACTGATGGCTGGGGCTTACCTTCTGTGCATCCTGCCTAGGACCCTCCTATCCTGGCTCTGGTAAAGGCCTCCTCTCTCTAAGGCATTCCTGAACTACCTTTCTCTCTTCTCAAGGCTTGTACACGATAATCTCCCCACCATCCTCACTCGGTGTCTTCTTAATCAGCTTGCTTAAGTGGAGCTTCTCGATGTCGAGCCGTACTGGTTCCACAGCTGTTACTTGAAACTCTGTAAACTACTCAGGAAAATGGTAAAGTGCAATGCGAGAAATAATATGACCTAAGTATAGATACCTAGGTTCCCTATCACTAATAGAATGTGCAAAGCAATTAATCACCATAGCAAAAGTGCTCAAATGTATATCATGGCGTAGGCAGTCTATAGCGTAGAGCTATGATCGGAACACTTTAGACTCTTCCTATTGACTACTGAAGGTCAGAGTCATAAAGTGATAGAGGATACCTAAATATGGTTCTCTAATCAGTGCATAAGGCACCTTCCCCAACTCATACCTCTCAAAGCCCGTAATCTCTTGCCAAGCCCTATGGGCCTGACTTGCAGGTGTGAAGTCTAGAGTCCCTGCTCCCGACTTAAGGTAGAAGAGTATGTTAAAAGTGTCTTCATCCATACTCAAATCGGTATCAAAGATACGTGCAGTGAATGAAAACCTATTCATCGCAACTTGCAACGTATAGTAAAACTCTTAAACTAGCTCCTGCCTAGCCACAATCTTTCTGTTCGCAAAATAATCCCAACTTAACTTCCTAATGGCCAAACGCAAATTCCTATTAACCCCTAATGTAGCCATGTCATTCCAATCAATTTTGAAATGACTCAAAGTAATAAGGTGGTTAAGTCTTTGGTACCTCTCTCCCTCCCAATCATTAAAGATTGCAAAGGGAGCATCGTAGCGGTCGCAAATATCCAGAAGTGGAGAAGTCAGTGGTGAAGGCGTAGGGTTTCTCATATGTTTTCTTCGGTCCTCACAGCGTCCCTATCTCAAATCTGCAGCATCCGCCATCGTATATCACATTTTAGGTGTTGTTTATGGTGGTGGGAAGGTTGGGTAATGTTGGGCTTGTCGAAATTTTTAATTGTGGGTGGAAAAGAGGAATGGGTGTTGTGTTTTTGTGAAGGTCGACGCATGCCCAAAGGTTTTAAACTCGATTCTCCCTGAACCTGGCATACGCCAAGTCAATTGGCATGCACCAAATATCTTGTTTTCACGTACCCGACGTATGCCAACTACTACAGCGTGCGCCAACTATGTACGAAAATCAATAACTACACACTTAAACTAAAAACATTCTAACTAATATATCTAATGTAAAAAATAAAACATGCTAATCTAATTTTTTTTGACTTTTATGTATACTGCAATCCTGGAAAGCTTGAAAACCAGACGTCCCATTCTTATGGGTCATAGGTGCAACTTTGACTTTCGCAAGTCACACAACTCACGAATGGCGTACCATGACGAATTACATCTTCGTGCAACCTTTTCGGCTTTAAGCCTAATAGGGTCACGATGTAGTAGCACGGTACACTCATTTTGGGTGTTAGTTCTATCTTTGCTACAATCACCTTCATGTTCTAACTTCCTACTCCTAAGCACTCAACAATGTAAATTGTTGAGCACAACAATCATATAGGAGTAACTTTTTATCCCCCATCAATCGCAAAAATGCAGACATCTGCCAATCAATTAAAGAGTCAATAGTACTGATGTTTATCATGAGATTGAGAGGTGTCTTATCCTTACCCAAAACTAACCAGTCCCAACCAAGAGTGGGTGGTTGTTCAACATGATGGCATGGTGTTTTACCACTTAACATATCCAAGATTAAAGGTCTAGCAACCTTCTTGGATCTTGAAGTCGAGGGTGAATATCATGGCGGATGACACTAGACTCTTCCAAAGGCATGGCTTCTTCTTTTTGCTCAAAATCTTCAATATTTGCCAAATCCTTGGTTGAGCTAGAGTTATGCAAAGAGTAATGAGCACTAGTCATAGGTTCGTGAACCTTTGTTTTTGTGCTCTTTGAAAATCCTATCTCTTCTTTATCTTCCTCCTTTTCCTCATTCTTTTCATTCTCTGTTTGAAGTGCGTCGGTATGAATAGCTAAGCTCGTAGGGGTTTCTTGGTACCAATCATCTGTTTCAAAATCCCACAAATGAGTCTTATTCTCTATACTAGATATAGCTTCTACGAATGGCATTGGATAGATGTATGATAGTTAAGGAACGTATGACCGTTCCTCAACTTCCAAGTTCATTTGCATATTGCCATCCTCTACTTGCACTTCATTGTCTTCCCATAAATGATGGATTAGCTCAGATGATTTAGATGAGATAGCATCTTTTGCATATGCATTGAAGCAAATATCGTCCGAGTGAGCTTGCCTTCTCTCAAAAGTATGAATTATGGCAGACAACTCCTCAAATTCTTTGAGCTTAACTTCAACATTTTCCATCATCTTATCCATCCTTGCTTCTAACGATGCTAATCTATCATCAAGGGGATCAGACCTAAAGGGTTGTATTTCTTCTTTGCCCCTTGAGGAATAAGGATTGTCACTACACGTTTGAATACTAATGGTGTCATATTGCCCATTCATAAAAGTTTCATTATCTGAGGAGGCTCCAAGGGGGGTATCGAACCAATATTCTTCACATTGATTTTTGTTATGTCCTAACCACCTGCACCATTTGCAAGTCCAAAGCTGAGCTTTGTTTAGATTGAGTTTTCTTTGATTTTCTTCCACCCATTTACGTATATCCTCAACTTCATCTTCTAAAAATGAACTTCCCATTCCTTTGTACCAATGGCGACCAAAGGAATCTATCTTAACTAGCAAAACTAAAATAAAACTATAAAAGAAAATAGGGAAAATTCCTCCTAGGACCCTTGTGGTTTGACCCGTTCTCAGACAGGTCCCTGAGGTTTAAAATAGTGATAACTGGTCCCCGTGCTTCCAATTTTCACATCTGAGTCCCTCTGATCTTGTTCGATTCGAAAATTCAAAGTTCAATCTCGTAATTCCGGTGACAAAAATGCCGATTGTCGACTCCAGGTGACTCACCAAAGTGTCTCCGACATATAAATATCAGTTTCACATGTTTTTGTCACCTGAATTGTGAGATTGAATTTTGGATTTTCGAATCGAACCGAATCGGGGAGACTCAGATATGAAAATTGAAAGCACGGGAACCGGTTATCACCGTTTTAAACCTCAGGGACCTATTTGAGAACAGGTCAAACCACAAGGGCTCTAGGAGGACTTTTCCCAAGAAAATAAAAATAAAAATATACTAATCCAAGTTCGTAAACCAAATTGAGCATCTATAGCTTAGTCCCCAGCAACAGCGCCAATTGATCACAACTGACTCCATGTTTTGTGCTACGTTTGGGAGCTGGTTTGCGAACGTCAACTAAGGGTGGCATGCACTAATTTTCTCAATTTCAGCATCTCTAGCGCGGGCCAACTAAAGGTGGTGTACGCCAAGTCTCTCGATCTAACAACTCTAGCGCGCGCTAACTAAGGGTGGTGTATGCCAAGTGTGTAGTTACAGTAGTACTGGCGTGTGCCAACTAAGGGTGGCATGTGCCAAGTTATTAGAAATAGTAATACAGAGTAAGTCGGGAAATATTGTCCCACAGAGACTGAGGTTATAGGCTACTCTATTGTTTACAAACTTGTCTAAGATCAGATTATGATGTTTGGTTGATTACACAAGTGATCTAAGTCTAGATAACAAACCTAAATGTCATAACTTTTACTAAAGCTAAAGGTTTGCTAGTTTACTAACTAACTACAAATAGAAACTTAGGATAATAAAATGAGCAAGGTACCTAAACCAACAACATAACCAACAGAATCAGGGGGTTTTAAGTGTATGTGATGTGGTCTGACTGAATCTAAGGCAACCTCAACCACACTTTCGTGCACAATGAGTCTAAATTGCTACTTAACTAAGCTTAGAAGGCTAGATATGTTCTTTCGATCCTACCAACAAACTAAACTTAGCTAAGCACGAACTATATATTCCACTCAAACGATAATCAGTAGGTCACCAAGAAGATTTCTCTACTAGCAAGAGTACTCATCATCAAACTAACCTTTTTATCAATCCTATCTCCTTTCGATCTTAAGTTTGACTAGCTACAAAGGCTTGATGGCCAAGAAAGTCTAAGCAATGTATTGAGCTCATTAATAAGAATACATACTCAACATAAACACCCCTCAAAAACCGTGGCTAAATGCAAGGTAACAAGGCACCAAACTCACATTTTACTACTCAAACATACTTAATATAAATAACATAAGCATAAGCAAAGTAAATAGCAAAAGGGAAATGAAGCTTATCAAAGGAGAATAAGCCTCCCTCCATCAAGTTCTTCACATGAAAATATCTACATAGTTTGTTTGTTTTTCCATCCACACTTTACTTAGACAAAATAACTTCTATATATACTAAAGCTAAAAACTAAAAGTAAGTTTAATAGTTGTTTTACAAAATATCTAAACTAACTTATCCTAAGATAAATATCTACCAAAAAATATCTACTAAGTCATACATATCCATATCCCTTCCTTCACAAAAGACTTAAGCCGACTTTGAGTTTTTCCCTATTTCTTTGTCCAATACTCAGCTTGTTTTTATTTCTGTCAGTCTGGTCTGATGTATGCTAGATGCACCTGGCGTATGCCATATCTTCGAGTTTTGCCCATTGGCGCATGCCTGGTTGTTTGTGTTGCTATCTGTTGACTCGCATGGCCATTGGCGTGCGCCTAGCCTTGTTGGCATATGCTAGGTGTCGTATTTTAGCATTTTTCACCTTCATGACCTTCCTCTCATCTATGTATCCATGTGTCTAGCTCGATCGTCCTCCATCTCTCCTCAAATTAGCTCCTAAAAGCAAGAAAACATAATAAAAAATGACAACTCTTACAAAAACATACAATGAACGAAAATTAACACTATGACAACTAAAACACAACTAAATCAACCTAAAATACTAAGAACAACATACTAAAAGACACAACAAATGAGTATTTTTGACACTCATCAGCCTTCCCAATAGTAGATGGCCAGCTTGCATTTCCACAACATCGCACATTATTTCATCTTCATACTTGCCAATGTAGAATGCCACTAGTACTTGCTTCTTTACTCGTATTTCTCCATATCATTCAGCCATTATAGCTTGTACGGCTTAGGGTGTTTCCTGGTAAACATCCTAATTTCTCAACCATAGTGGTGCTTGCAACATTAGCATAACTTCCCCAATCAATGATGACACTACACACCTTGTCATTGACATAACAACTTGTATGAAAGATATTTTCTCACTGAGCTACATCATCTTCTTCTCTTACTTGCACGTTCAATGCTCTTCTAGTCACTAGAATGAGTCCTTCAGTAGCTTGATATTCTTCCTTAGATAGATCTTCCAATAAGGGCATACTATCATAATCCGAATCTTCTCCTTCAGTCTTAATCTCCCCACTCTCTCTAATTACCATGATCTACTTATTAGTGTATTGACTTGATATGTACCCTCTTCCTTGACACTTGAAGCACTTAATATCATGATTTCTTGCTGGAGGGGCTTTCACCTTCTTTTGGAAGTTAGTGTTGGAACTCTCGGTTTTGTGCTCTACTTTGGTTGCCTATGACTTGTCAAACTTCTTTGGATAGCTTGGCTTCCAAGTAGCACTCAATGTAGCTCTTGTTCCTCCTCCGCTATTTAATTGCTTCTCAATTTTATTGGCCATATGCACCATGTCCTCCAATTCAATGTAGTGTTGCAACTCCACTTTGTCTTGGATTTTAGGGTTTAGTCCATTCAAGAAACTTGCCATTGTGGCTTCCCTATCTTCTTCCATGTTGGCTTGAATTATGGCCATCTCTATCTACTTATAGTAATCTTCTACACTCATGCTCCCTTGTCTCAGCCCTTGAAACTTCTTGAATAGCTCATGCTAGTAATGACTCGAAACAAAGTGCTTTCTCATTACTACTTTCATCTCCTCCTACGTAGCTATAGCTCGCTCTCTATTATGTTTTCTGCTTGTGACAAGTTGATCCCACCAAGTTATAGCATAATCAGTAAACTCAATTACAATAAGCTTTACCTTCTTTGTCTCAGAGCAATTGTGACAATCAAACACAAATTTAATCTTCTTCTCCCATTCAATGTATACCTCCGGATCAGAACGACCTATAAAGAAAGGTACTTTCAGCTTGATACTCCCCAAATTGTTATCTCCTCTTCCCCTTACCTCTCTAAGTTAGCAATCAATCCTCTACCTCCTAAGACTCCTTGTAGAGCCTACGTCCTTCTCTTGACCAGATTCATCTCCATTTGTACCTCCCAAAAGTTCTCCCCTTCTTTGTGCACAGAATTCACCTCATGGTTATTAGCTGCTGTGAGAATTTTCCATTGCATCTATGCGTTGGTGCAATGGTTAATCTCCACTCGTATCATGTGTTGGAACTTCCCTGTCAAGGCCTCCACAAATACCTTAAGATCAACATTGGCCAAAGTTCATTCTCTTTCTCTTTCATTTTTGTGAGACATCTTACTGCAAGAAAAAAATAGGTTAGTTAAAAATATGGACCTCACAAATTCACTCCCTTACGTGTTTGCTCTTAGTTGAATATTTCACTCAAGTTCACTCGTGTTTGCACTCAATTATTTAGCTTTTTCCCACTCTAATGTGCTCACCACTTTTGCCTTTTTTCCCTCGTGATACTCTTGCAAGTTCTTACTAAGCTAGTAAGGCTTAACTTGGCCTACACGGATCACTATCAAAACGTGGTTCACTATTTCTTGCATTGGTTCTTTCGTTGCACGCTGTCCTCTTGCTTTTGCTCTTTTAGTCTTGCTTCCTCTTTTCTTTCTTGTTTTTCCTGTCCGTCCACTTCCTCTTTAGTCTTGCCTTTCCTGTTTATCTTTTTGTTGCCACTTTAGTTGCCCACTTCCTATTTCGTTTTTACTTCCGCTTTGGTCTTGTGCTTCCTATTTAGTCTTGCTTTTTATTCTTTTGTTTTTGTTTTTGTTTTGTTTTTCGTTCTTCTTTTCTCTTTCTTTTCTCTCTCTTTTTTTCTTTTTGTTTTCTGCTCAGAAAAGGACGAACAAATCAATTCAATGACAACGGAAATTAAAAGGATAGATTAACCTAAAACAACAAGCCATAACTTTGATACCAAATAATATATATGAATCCCGGTAAGTGATTCACAAACTCGGACTATTTGCTACTTTAGAGTAAAGCAGACTACAACCCACGACTTATGCCTTATAACAAACCTTGGTGATGGCTAACTGTAACCCAAAGCAATGAAAATCGAGAACTTTAGTCTAAAGCCGAATCGCGTCACAAACGGGGATGGATAAACTGTTTGATAAATGAATGATGTCAATCCTCATGATGCATAGAGTTGAGATGTCATGAACCAAACCGAGGTCAGTGATTGGCGCTAGACTTTGTAATATATTAAGGCTGAATGCAAGCCTAGCAAACCTCAAAACCATCACTAAACATATCAAACCAAACTAAAGATCAATTACAAATCAAAGACATCAAATCAACATGCTAAAACCAAACTAAAATAATTTTACAAACCAAAATCCACAAACATCTCCAAAACACTATTACTACAGAGCAACTATACAAGAGGAGATAAAAGTATGTTCCAAAGACCTCAAATGAGTAGCCCTCAAACGAAGGAATAGGGCAAGTACCACAGACACTAGATACTCGAAAAGAACTAAGGTCTCTGAGAACCTGAGATAGATTTATAAGGGGTAAATGTCCGAAAACACTTAACAAGGGAATAGAACATAACATATTAGTTATGGCTGACATATGCATGCAACAGAAACTTAACCATGTTCAACTTCACTCAAATCAAAATACGTGATAACCAAATACTATACATAATACCAAACACAAATATAGACACACACAGAGATATAGATTTTGTATTGCCCATTCCTCTGGCTGCCAGAGATATCCAAATGGACAATAGAATCTCTGTCATAAACAAATAAAGCTAGTGTACAAATGTAAGCTAGTGATAGCAAACAAATGTGAACTAGTGATTTCCCCAAAACTATGAGCTCATAAACTAACATCCACGGTTGGTATGGGAAAGCCTATTCATTTCTCTCACAAAAACACATATCTTATCAGATACACAACCTATCAGTCTAGAATCATAACCATTAGATGAAACAAATCAGCCCCGAGCTAGCAATCTACCTGGCTGTTCATAAATGTCACATGCCTAACAAACCAATTAAAATATGTCCAAACTTATCATAGACCAAACTATATGCATGTGACACATACAATCAAGGTCCAAAACATACACATAATAAACACAACCAAATTTATCATGTACTATATGCTTACTCAACAAAGATCCATTGATCACAGTGATTTTTGAATCCAATGTCCTTTGGAATGATTTTCCTTCACCCAAATACCTTGCAGAATTTCTGTTCATAATTTCAACATAACAAAACGAGGTTATGTGGAAATTGCTACCAACTACTCAAAATAACAAACAACGACACAATTGCAATGCATCTTCGAAAACCAATTAAACGTGTCCAAATATCTTAATTCCTTTCAAGCCTTACTTTCTTATCATGCATACAACACATACACAATCTTTCTAGAGCCTATTCATGGCCATACGTTCACTCAATAATATGTTTTGCACACCCGAACACAAACCAAGCTCAGGAGAAGTTCAACCACTTCATCTTCAACAAATATCATATATATCTCAAACTAAGATCATAAATCCTTCAAACAACACTTCACATGACATCCCCTATATATCCTTAATATCACAGAGTCTCATTCTTAACCTCAAATTCACAAGATTTATCATAACAAGGTTTCTCCTTCAACTCGCTCAATTGTAAAGTCAGACAGCAAGTCTGATATTCAACAAGGTGTACAAGATGTTTTATTCAACCAAAATAGGAATATCATACATATTCGGAAAGCTCAGTAAGTCCTCTACAATTTGTCCACAACAACCAATTCAAATTCAGAGCCTAAGGATACTTACCAAGTTGTGTTTCTCAACCCCTCAATCTGAACACAGCCACACAGTCTGAACTTCAACCAGGTTTGGACCAATATTTTGTCATCCACATAGGGCATATAATACATAGATAGAAATCTTAAAGAGTCCTCTACAAGCTGTCAAAATTTTAGGTTCCAATTTGAAGTCTAACTATGCTTACCAATCGCATTTTTCTCAATAACCTCAGCTGTGTGCTTGTTCAACAACGCCCAGATTCAAAATAAGTTTGCCGTCAATTCCAAGATGAAAATTGCACATATAATATACCAAAAGTAAGGTCTGGATGTCCTCTACAACTTGCATCAATGTTTTAAAGTCTAAATCGGATTGGAGATATACTTACCGCTTAATTCTTTATCGACCTGCTTGTTTCTTCCTCTTTCCACTTTGTCAACATTCCCTCTTCTTTCTCTGAATTTTCCATTTTATGACCAAATGATGAGCTTTCCTTCTCTTCCAGGGAAGCTCTGGTATATGAAGAGGTGGTGAGGTCCAATCACATTCAAGCTACCTCTTCAACTTAATATAACTTAATATAGCAAGGAGATAAAATCTATGGTCCAACCAGATTTGTCCAGAAGCAAGCAGCTAGACCAAGGCAATCTTCCTTCGATTTTATCCAATTTAGTCATAGGTTTTGTTCCTTAACATGTCTAGTTTTTGAATCAAGTAGAATCACACAATTTGGAGCAATATTGAGGAAGTTATGAATTTTTCACTAACCAAAGATCATTCTGTCCGAATCATCCAACAACTTCTCAAGCAAATATTTTCTTTAAGACTTGTAATAGTTGAGATGTGTTTCCAATGACACTAATTCACATCTTTGAATACTTCAAAGATGTCATCCAATATAACCATCTCAATCCGATGCATTTCAATCAATCATTTTTCTGAATGTTACATGAGACGAGGCTGTTGATAGCATAAGAGAATGAATAATGGCTTTCCTGGCTTGGATGACCTAGGACTGATAGACTCGTCGTCTTTTCTAAGCCTATTTCCATGTTCAAAGTAGCATAAGTTGTGGCTTGATGTCTCACAGTGGTTGGCTTGAGCTATTTCAATGAAGACATTTAAATTGAATGCAGAATAGGATCTCATAATATTATCATATAATGAGATAGTCGGAAATAAATTTGTGTTGCAGTAAACCACATACACTGCATGACTGCACGAGTGACACATGAACATAGACATTCGTATTTCTCTCTAAGCCCCCAAGCTTAAAGGCACTAGAATCCAATCTTAATTCCGAATACGTGAGTTAGGACGAGATAGCAACAAGCCTGTGATGTAGAAGCTTTCAGATTGTTGGTGCTATAACATCTATTTTACATTATATTAATTTATATGAATATGTCCGTATCTCGAATTTATGTCTATATGTAAGAAATATATACATGAAACCCTCATTGGTATCTGAGCGAGACGAGCTTTGTTCTAGATTTCAAATGATTACTACGAAAGAAAACTTCTTTTGTGAATTTTTCTTTGTGAAAAATCGAATTTGTTCGTAAAAGGATCTGTCTTTCTATCGAGCATGTGAGAAACCTCTAATAAAGTGAAAGTTTAAATGTTGAACAAGGTTATGTCCTTGTTTGCACACGCATAAAACAACTAGGGACTAATTTAAAATTATTTGCACTGAACGTGAATAAGGAATCTATCCTTATTCAAACGGAAGGAACATAATGAATTAATTAGTAGTGAGTCAACAAAATCCCCAAATCTCCTTAGAACCCTAATTCTTAAAATTAGGAAGGTTCTTTCCCCCTTGACTGAGAGAGGCCACAACCATCGTTGCAGGTCGGTCGTGCACTAACGAAACTGCTAGACGAACAAAGATGGTCGTAGGAGGACCATGTCGGTGATGTAGACCACGACGATGGTGAGGGCACCACTTGTCAAAGTAAAATGAGATAGTTTGATCCCGACAATATATTAGGATCAGCAAAGGGTCATTTTGGTGGCCAGCGCTGCTCGGGAAAACTTCAATTTTTATTATCAGGTTATTTTTGATATTGTACTATTTCGGGGATGAACTGGATTTTTTAGACAATCTGAACCCAATTTAGCATCATACGGGCTTGAGCCCAATACAAAATCCAGACATAAGAGAAATTAAAAATGCAAAAGGCCTCTCGGGCCTGATTCTAATATACCAAACTAAAAAAAATTCCCAAAAAAAAACTAAACTAAAAATTTAACGTTGACTACTATAAGAATTTTTTCATGTTAAGTTTCTTAAGCTCAATATGAGTTCTCATTTAAATTAAAAAGATTTTGAGTATCATTTTTACCATGTTGGTATGAAAAAATATTAAGATAATGTTAGACAAACTAAATATTTTTTGAAAAGGTCTAAAAATGTTATTTCTAATATTTTTGAAGTATGTGTACTGATAAAATAGAAAATTAAATAAGACCTACTGATCACGCACGAAAATCCAATTGTGAACATTTTCTTGATGCATGACATCATTGTTTGATTAAAAATTATGATTTTTTTATCATTGAGAAAAATATAAGTATTGACCTAAAGTCCTACATATGTTGTAGGTTTGCGAAGACGTTCAAGGGGGCTCTGCTCATGCTGTTTCACAAAAGTACGCATTGTGAATGTACACAACATGTAGTATAATATATTAAAGTTTTGTAATAGTTGGAGAAAATATAAGGATATCACAAAGGTCTTAGAAGAGCACATGATTTATGTTCACGAAACATGCAAGAGTATGTTTAGGCTAGAGGTGATGTTTATGGAAATAATTGGCACATGATGTTCAAAAATCTTCTAGTGTGATGAAGATGATGAAAAAATATCACGTTTGTCCTACCTCTTGGACATGGAACATATAAAGAAAATTTTAAAGTTTCAAATATAATATTCGCATAGAACTGATTCACTTCATTCTGTAGTTCCTCGAATGCGGATTTCTTTTTGTGCTTATCCGAAGTGCGCTATTGATTTGTGCGTGAAGATTTCCTTTCTTTTTGTCTCCTGCCACCCTTCGGTGCGCACCACTAGTGTCTTTGGCGTGCTCTAGATGTGTCAAGCAAGATGCGGACCAGAGTTTGATCTGCAATGGCGCGCGCTAGCCCTTTCTGGCGTGCGCCAATGTTCTTCAGCAAGAACAATGGTGCGCGCCAATAAAGCTTGCGTGCGCCAATTTTCAACAGCAGTAGCACTGAGCAAGTCCGATAATGTCGATCCTCAGGGAAACAAGTTTTTAGGCTTCGTACTTTGTTTCTGAACATGTTTAGGGGATATATTATGATGATTGGTTGACTTATATCACTAACAACTTTCTAAATTAAAGATCAAAGTGTTGAAACAAGTGAAAAGTCTTCAAAAGTTCAAAACAAACAACTTACAATCTGATTTGGCAAATTTAACTAAAAGTGAGTTCAGAACCATTCAAACACATGAAATCAATCAACTCAGGGGGTTTATTAAGTTCGTATATGATCCGAGTGTTCCAAGAGCAACAAACCTACACTTTCGTGCTAGATTTGTCTAAGTTGAACATTAGCTAAACTTAAACCAATTAGATGTTCTTTCGACCCCACTAATTGATTCAAACTAAGCTAAGAACAAATTATGAGTATCACTCAGTGGATAACTGAGTACTTAAGTAGATTTCTCATTAATTAAGCACCTAGTTATCTAGTTAACTTTTAAGCTAATTCCATTTCCTTTCGGTCTCAAGTTTTAGCTAAGTTCATAGTTATGGTTATCTACTTAGATTTTATCACAGCCAACTAGTCTAAATCGTTGTCAATGACAAGAACTAGTGTGATCGAATCTTAGCAAATCCATAATTAAGCCTTAAGTCCATTAACTAGAACATATTAACATGCATTTTGAACCCCTTGAATTAATTGATTACATGTTAGTTTTTAGGTCCTAAACTCACAAAATCAACTACTCACACATACTTGATGGCAAATAAAATATAAATAAGAACAACATACTTAATATTAAAAACAAAATGAAGAGTAAAAGAGAAGAAAGCTTATCAAAGTTCAAGGAAGCTTTCTTCTTCCTTTCCTCACGTCCATGGCAGAGAGAGAGAGAGTGTCTGTGTGTTTTTTTTGTTCTTCTCTCCTCTGCTATCTCTCCTCTTACCAAAATTACCAAAAATTACAAAAGTCAAAAGTCAAAAGCTAAGATAATTAGTTTTTAATCCTAATATCCCAACTACTCCTCCAATGACTCCCTAAAGTGTTTGCCACCCTCACAAGAAGTTAATCCCCGAGTGTCTTGGCTTCCCCACATGTTTCCATTCAGTTTGAGCAAGTGGGATGACCAAATTTCAGTCATTGTCTCTCATTGGCGCGTGCCACTCGTGCCTCTGGCGTGCGCCATTTCTTCAAACATCCGGTCGTTTGCATCTTTGTTGTTTGAGTCTGGTCGTTCAAGTCCTCGAGCATCAATGGCGTGCGCCAACAACCTATGGCGCGCGCCATGTCCATCAACTTACACCTCTTGCTTTTACGACCTTGATTTCGCCCATGCCTTAGCTCCGTCGATCACGCTTCCTCCTCAAGTCCAAGAATAAGCTCCTAAAATCACAAAAAATACAATAAGAAAGCATAAACACACTCAAAATCACAAAGAACAAAAAAAACTAAAGCAAGACGACAAGAAAATGACTAAAACATCCTAAATAGTCTAAAAAGATCCTAAGAAATAAACACAACGAATGAGTGTTTTAGGCACTCATCACACTCCCACACTTGAATCTTTGCTTGTCCTCAAGCAAAAACTCAAATATGGACAAAAACATAAATAAAAATCTCATAAGAACAAAAGAACACAAAATAAGGTGAAAACATGGCATGACAAGATCAATACTTAACTTCCCTCAAAATTATCAACTTAAATCAAAATCTCATCAAAAACCTAGTTAGTCCATTAATTCTAAGCACAAAACACTACGAACTAGTAGGCATCTCGACACTCTATTGTTTAAGAAAGTGTTGACTCTATGTAAAAGACACTAGAAGGTTAAACTTTCACGGATAGTAAAGTGTATCACTCATATAATGTGTATGGTCAACTTCCTATCACTCGCATACAGGTCAATATCTCAAAGCATCCTACGTCCTACTCAGCGCTACCTAAAAGTCGCAATGATTGTAAATGATCGGGGGGCTTTTTATCGGGTTGTAATGGGGCTGAAGGTCAGGGTAAGATAAAATATATGGGAAGTGGCTAAACCACCCAATCCGAGGACTCAATACATAAACTAAGCAGTCACTCGTCTAATCTAAAACATCCTCACCAAGTATAATAAACGTACACTCCCCAATCTCCCAATATACAAAGACCTAGAAGCCCAAGTTTTGCCTAGAAACTATTCTTATTCAAATTCACATTCTTTTTTCTTTTCTTTTTCTTTCCTTTTTCACTTTTTTTTTCTTTTTTATGACTTTCTCTTTTCTCATTTTTTTTTCACTTTTCTTTTTTCACAAACATAAAACAAACTATACAAACTGAGCATATCTAGGCAAAACTCGGCTTCCCTGTCTATCCATCCTACTATCACCAATCCAACCACTGAAGCTATAGTGACAAAGCTACCAACTAAACCACCCCAATACAAATCATCCTAAAAGTCCTCATATCAGATGATTAAGGGTAAGGAAATTTGGTCAAGATTGGCTTATAATTGGCTTCCTCATCTAAGATCAATAAAAAGGCTCGGCTCAAATAGTTTTACGCAAATGGTAATAAGAGATTTTGGCTCTATTGCTCTAGGCTCAAATATCAAAGAATGCCCCATCATCTCACAACTCCCATGCAACAAAGACCACGATAAGTACTAGTAGGATGCCTCGATTAACTAACACTAGTATGCACCTCATGAAAAATAGAGACTGGTATCTCTGCCGTCGGCTCAAATCCTCACAAGGTACACTCAAAAACTCTCTAGTCTAGTTTACATAGTGAAACTACCTTCCTAAACAACAGAGAGTGAGATAACTACCAATTCCTAGGCTTTGTGCTCGAATTAAATTCCTAACTAAGTATTTGATAAAATTCTAATTTAAATTGATAAATTTTTGAGGGGGGTCAAATTTTGATAAAATCATGCCATGTCTAAACCTACAGACAAACTAAACAAAAACAAAACCTAGACAAACTAAACAAAAACAAAACCTAGACAAACTAAACAACCTAACAAAGGAAAATTCATAGAAGGAACCCTCCCCCACACTTGAATGACACAATGTCCTCAAGGTGTCTACTATGCACAAGCAAAAATATAAAACAAAACAAACATCAACACGGAATCAAACAAAAGAACCAAATAAATAAAATAAGTAAAATAAAATAAATAAATGCTAAGGAAGTAGGAGCTCCCTCTCAATCCTGATGAGGTGGTGGAGGTGGTGGAACGTTGAAGCTCATGTTGGTGCCATAAACATCCATCCAATAATGCATGTACTCCATGTGGGCCCTCTGCTCAGCCCGAAAGGCTTTTTGCTCCTCTCTTTCTGCCCTCTACTCAGCCCTCTCTATCATACTCCTCATGAAATCGTGACCAGTTTGTTTGGTTGGTCACTGCAGACTCCTGAACTTGTACCTGCAAGGAAGTAAACTAGTCACGAAGGTAATGGAGCTCACCATAGATGTCATGCATCGCGTGGCTTGGATCAGCCTGACTGGGGTCTGGCTGACTGGGGTCGTGCTAGCTCGGATCCTCCTCAGAATCCGCATCTCTTGCGTCATCATCTACCTGAGCTGGAGGTGGAATAGGCTATCTGAGTCACTCCTACACAGCTGGTCTATCCTGCCATTCCTTGAACCGGTACACAGTCTCTCTGTTTGCCCTTGTCTTCGTGATGAGCTTGTTGTTGTTGAGCTTTTGGATATTGAGCGGCAACGGATCTACTGAAGTACCCTCAAACTCTGAAAACTCAGCAGGAAACTAGTGACGAGCAATGCGTGCAATAATATGAGCCAGATAAAGACGTGTAGGTCTATCAGTAATCATCCGCCTAAACACATCTATGACCATCAACCAAATGGTAAATGGCTGATCATGACTCAAACAATAGAGAGCATATAACTGTGGACGAAAAACCTTCGACTCCTCCCACTGCCCGCTAAATGCAAGACTCATGAACCTATGAGCTAGAACGAGGCAGGGGTCCCTAATCAGCGAACTAGGTGCCTTCCCCGCCTCATAATGCTCAAACCTTGTAAGCTCGTGCCATGCCTGATGAGCAAGGCTAGTAGGTGAGAAGTTCAACGATGTACCTCCAGTGGGCAAATGAAAAATCTTGTTAAAATCTTCCTCGTCTAACGTAAACTCCCTATTGAACAGCCTAGCACTAAGCGTTCTGTTATTCCCAGCAATCGTCAAAGTGCTAAAGAACTCACAGCTAAGTTCTTCCTTTCCTAATAGTGTCCTCTCCGAAAAGTATCTCCAACCAAATCTACGCAACATATTCCTCAAATCTCCCTCTAGACCTAATCGCTCCATATCCTCCCAATTAATCTTGAAATAGCTAACAATTGGAATCTTAGAGAAATGGGTGTACCTCCTCCATTCCCTATCATTAAAGATCGAGAAAGGAGTATCGTAATGATCGGCAATGTCCGAAAGGGATGGGTTCTCCGTTGGTGCCGAGGAAGTCCTTGCCCTCTTTCCTGCTCTTTGCATGCGTGAACTTTCTGCCATTGAAAATGATTGCAAAGTGCTGGGTTTTGATGGTGGAAGGTTATTGAGTAGTGGCCTTGTGAGGATTGAGAGTTTTTGTGTGAATGGATTGTGAGGTTTAGGACAATTGTGAGTTTTGGGGTTTTGGCCGAGAGGTTTTAAACCTCTCTGCCGCGACATGGTGTGCACCACTAGTGCCTCTGGCGTGCGCCAATATAGCCTGAGTTGTTGACAATTTCTCACGGATGGTCCTGGCGCGCGCCATCGTATTTTGGCGCACGCCAGTACAGTCTTTGGTGTGATCAAATATGTAGGGAAATCACCATTTCGATAGGTCGTATGCACATAGTTCACAGAAACGAGTAAACAAACACATGAAAACATAGATTTTTATTCAACAACACTGAAAGTGGTAATGACAATCTACGGAACAAAATTTAAAGCAAAATATATAAAGAAAACCCAAAAAAGTACAATTAAACCGAAAAGAAAAAAGATTTCCCTATCACTTTCTTCGCAAAAGGTGCGGTTTGTTCTTGCTTTATCTGCCATTGTCAAAGTCATTTCAGCCGTGTGTTCGTCAGAGGTTGAAAGGGCTAAAGCTCATAATGGTTTGTTGTAAATTTCGGATATGGGGTGGAGAAAGTGTATTTGGCAAAATGTGGCTGGTGCTTGGAGGCTATGGCACAATGCGGCCCTCTCAGAATTTATAGGTTCGGAATCT
>SOPF01024101.1:0-29002 GCA_012979155.1 Hypericum perforatum | reverse complement strand
GTGGCAAACAATCTTCCCAAGTCTTAATGTTATGCTTAATGAGTGCTCTCAAAAGTGTAGACAAAGTCCTATTAACAACCTCAGTTTGACCATCAGTTTGTGGATGACAAGTAGTAGAGAATAACAACTTAGTACCTAACTTGCACCACAAGGTTTTCCAAAAATAACTTAAGAACTTTGCATCCCAATCAGAAATGATTGTTCTAGGCATGCCATGCAACCTAACAACCTCTCTAAAGAACAAATCAGCCACATTTGAAGAATCATCAGTTTTATGACATGGAATGAAATGTGCCATTTTAGAAAACCTATCTACCACCACAAAGATTGAATCTCTTCCACGTTTAGTTCTAGGCAGCCCTAACACAAAATCCATAGAGATATCAATCCAAGGCTCACTAGGTATTGGTAGAGGGGTGTACAAACCATGGGGTTTTACCATTGACTTGGCTTGCTTGCAAGTAATGCATCGTCCACAAACTCTTTCAACGTCTCTCTTCATGTGTGGCCAATAAAAGTGATCTTGTAGCATCGCCAAAGTCTTTGCAATTCCAAAGTGCCCCATCAATCCACCTCCATGTGCCTCTTGAATAAGCAACTCTCGCATAGAGCAATTAGGCACACAAAGTTTGTTTGCACAAAATAGATAACCTTCATTCCGAAAGAACTTTCCACTTGCACATTTTTCTGTGGCTCGGAATAGGTCACCAAAGTCAGTGTCTTCAACATACAACTCTTTAATATGTTCAAAACCAATCAGTTTAGCATCAAGAGTTGAGATCAAGGCATACCTCCGTGATAGTGCATCAGCCACTATGTTTTCCTTACCTTTCTTGTAACGAATGACATAAGGAAAGGTTTCTATGAACTCCACCCATCGTGCATACCTCTTATTCAGTTTTTGTTACCCTTTCAAGTGCTTCAATGATTCATGATCAGTGTGAATCACAAACTCCTTGGGCCACAAGTACTGCTGCCACGTCTCCAACGTCCGAATCAATGCATATAACTCCTTGTCATAAGTTGGATAGTTTAGGGTGGCGCCACTTAACTTCTCACTGAAGTAAGCAATTGGACGTCCCTCTTGCATGAGTACAACTCCAATTCCTACACCAGATGCATCACATTCAACTTCAAACGTTTTAGAAAAATCAGGCAAAGCTAGTAAAGGGGCGTTAGTCAACTTCCCTTTTAGCATTTGGAACGCCCTTTCTTGAGCTTCTCCCCAACTGAATCCAACACTTTTCTTGATCACCTCAGTGAGGGGTGCGGCTATAGTGCTAAAGTCTTTCACAAACCTTCGGTAAAAGCTAGCAAGTCCATGAAAACTTCGGACATTTGCAACATTCATGGGACTTGGCCACTCTTGTATTGCCTTTATCTTTTCCTCATCAACCTGTATTCCCTTAGCACTAACAACAAAACCCAAGAATACAAGCTTATCCGTGCAAAAGGTGCACTTCTTTAGGTTGGCATACAACTGATCCTCACGTAATGCATCTAAAACACACTTCAAATGATCAACATGCTCTTCAATGCTCTTGCTATAAATGAGTATATCATCAAAGTAAACAACCACAAACTTGCCAATGAATGGATGTAAAACATGATTCATAAGGCGCATGAATGTGCTAGGTGCATTAGATAAACCAAAGGCATAACCATCCATTCATACAAACCATACTTTGTTTTAAACGCTGTTTTCCACTCATCACCTTCTTTCATGCGAATTTGATGATAACCACTCTTCAAATCAATCTTTGAAAACATGCAAGAACCATGCAACTCATCTAACATGTCATCTAAACGAGAAATAGGGTGACGATATTTTACCGTGATGTTGTTGACGGCTCAGCAATCAACACACATCCTCCATGATCCATCCTTCTTTGGCACAAGTAGGACTCGAACAGCACATGGACTCATGCTTTCTCTTACGTACCCTTTCTCCAAAAGCTCGTTCACTTGCCTATCAAGTTCTTTTGTCTCCTCCGGGTTGCTCCTATATGCTGGACGATTTGGAATTGTTGCTCCCGGAACAAAATCAATATGATGCTCAATTCCCCTTATAGGTGGCAAACCTGTTGGTAACTCATTGGGGAACACATCTTCATAATCCTGCAAAAAAGATTTAACCATGCTTGGCAATAGTGGGTCAAGCTCGTTAGTAGCTAAAAGTGCCTCCTTATACCAAAGTAAGATCATTGACTTCTTTTCAAAACATGCTTGTTTAAGCTCACTTGCTCTCACATAGTAACTTCTTTTCCACTCCTCGGATTTTCTCTCAATGGCCGTTCTTACTTCTGTTTTTCCGGCTTCTTTTGATCTCTCTTTTGTTTCCTCTCTTTTGGCCGTTTTTGATTTCTGTTTTTCGGCTTCTTCTCTCCTCTCATCTTTCTTTTTCTTGTCACGCTCTCTTTTCTCATCACTCTCTAGTTGCAATATCTTTTGATCCTCACAAACTTGTGATGGTGATAAAGGTGCCAACGTGATCACTCTCTTCTTGAGCATAAAAGTGTACTTGTTGGTGTAGCCATTGTGATGTACTTTCCTATCAAATTGCCACGGCCTCCCGAGCAAAAGATGACCAGCTTGCATTGGTACCACGTCACACTTCACTTCATCTTTGTAATTGCCAATGCGGAATGTCACCAAAACTTGCTTCATCACTCGTACTTCTCTACTATCATTCAGCCATTGTAGTTTGTAGGGTTTAGGGTGCTTTTCAGTAAGTAGCCCTAACTTCTCCACCATGGTAGTGCTTGCAACGTTTGCACAACTTCCTCCATCTATAATGACACTACACACCTTGTCTTGCACATAACACCTTGTATGAAAGATATTCTCTCTTTGAGCAACATCAGCTTCTTCTTTCACTTGGGTGCTCAATGCTCTCCTACTTACAAGAGTAAGTTTTTCAGTAGCTACATACTCCTCCTCGGATACATCCTCTAATGATGGCAAGCTCTCATGCTCCGAATCTTCCTCTTTAGTTTCAATCTCTCCACTTTCTCTAATCACCATTGCTTGCTTGTTAGGACATTGACTTGAAATATGTCCTCTTCCTTGACACTTGAAGCATTTGATGTCTCGGTTTCTGGTTAGAGTGACTTCCACCTTCTTTTGAGTATTGGCTTGTGAACCCTCACCTCTTTGCTCTACTTTGGGTGCTTGTGGTTTGTCAAACTTCTTTGGATAACTTGACTTCCAAGTAGAACCAGATGTAGCTCTTGCTTCTCTTCCTCCTCTCTTGAGTTGTCTTTCAACCTTTGTTGCCATATGCACTAGTTCTTCCAACTCTACATAATGTTGCAACTCAACTTTGTCTTGAATATCAGGATTGAGTCCATTCAAGAACCTTGCCATTGTGACTTCTCTATCTTCCTCTATATCAGCTCGTATCATGGCCATCTCCATCTGTTTGTAATACTCCTCCACACTCATACTTCCTTGCCTCATGCCTTGCAACTTCTTGTACAGCTCTCTATAGTAGTGACTTGGAACAAATCTCTTTCTCATCACGACCTTCATCTCCTCCCAAGTGGCTATAGGTTGCTCTCTATTGCGCCTCCTGCTCGTCACAAGTTGATCCCACTAAGTTATAGCATAATCAGTGAACTCGATTATGGCAAGTTTTAACTTTCTTGCTTCGGAGTGTTCATAGCATTCAAATACAAACTCAATCTTCTTTTCCCACTCTAAGTAAGCTTCCGGATCATCACGACTAGCAAAGGTAGGTATCTTGAGTTTGATACTTCCCATGTTATCTTCTCTCTTTGGCCTTGCTTCTCTAGCTTCTCTTGGATGATGCTCAACTCTCGGCCTCCTATAGTTCCGTACGAATCTTGCATCCTCTTCATGATCAGATTCTTCTCCACTTGAGCCTCCTAGAGGAGCCCTCCTCCTAGGTGCATGGACTTCCTCTTCAAGCGTATCTTCCCGAGGCGCCAATCTCCGAGGTGCTTGCACTCCTCCCTTGGTGGTTGCGTAGTGCGTGAACCCTCCACTGCCTCCAAACGTACTTGCAATGGCCCAAGTTCCTCTCGCATGACACGCTGAAACCTCCCTATGAATGCCTCCGTATAGACTTTAAGGTCCACATCAGCCAAGGTACGTTGTCTATCTTCTTCGTTTCCTTGAGACATAGTGCTGCAAGAAAGAAAATTAGTTAGTTAAAATATGGCCTCACAAGTGCACTCCCTTACGTGTTTGCTCTCAATGTAATTCACTCAAGTCCACTCGTGTTTGCACTCAATTATTGGCTTTTCTCTCTAAGGTACTCATACACTCTTGCCTTTTTCCTCTCGTGATACTTGTATGTTCTTACTAAAGCTAGAGCAACCTTTACTTGAACTACACGTTTCACTTATCAAACAGAATGTAAAAGTTCCTCCTTGGTCTTTCTTTTCTTGCTTTTTTTTTCCTCTTTAGTCTTGCGCGCCCTTTATTCAGCTCGCAACTTCTTCTTTTGGTGTTGACCGCGTTTCGCTTCCTCTTTTAGCCGCGCGTTCCTCTTTAGTCTTGCGAAAGACTATTTAGGCGTGCGTTTTCCTATTTGGTCTTGCCTTGGCCTCCAAATCAGGTATGCGCTCCTCTTTTCCTCTTTAAGCTTGCGTTCCTTTTTCTTTTCTTCCGGTTTTAGGTCGCTTCCTCTTTTCTTACCGCGCTTTCCTCTTTAGTCTTGTGAAAGACTAATTAGGCTTGCGAACTCTTCTTCAAGCTGACCTGTTTAGCTCGCTCTTTCTTTTTTCTTTTCCTTTTCTTTTTCTTTCTTTTTTTCTTTTCTTTTCTTTTCTTTTCTTTTCTTTCTTTTCTTTCTCTTCTTTTCTTTCTTTTCTCTCGGTCAGCAAAGAATTCCACGGGTCAGCAAGCACAAACTGAAATAATAACAATAAAAAACACACGGATAGAAACCTAAAGTAACAAGTATAGCTCTGATACCAAATGATATGAATCTCAGCGGAAAGATTCACGAATACAGATCTATGCTACTTTAGAATGAACTTCAGATCACAACTCAACAGACCCCGTAAGAACTAGGCACGAAATTAACCTAACCCTCGGCAAGAATTGTATAAACCCTGACCTAAACAATCGTATCACGCCACAAACGGGGATGGATGGTCCGTTTGATAAGTGAGAAAAATGTTCTAAGCTAAGACGACACACAAGCCTTAAGCAAGAACACACATGAGTATCAACTCTCTCTAAACATGCCGAATGCAATGTTATAAATATCAATAATGGTCTGAATAAAATATGCGACATAGGGCCCTATTAATAGGCTTAGGGTTCTCCAAATTTCCTAAGTAAAACTCTCCTAAATAAGCCAAACAAGCGGCTGAAAATAGAACTCCTAATCTGGTCGAATTCTTGCTCCTAAAGCAAAGGGATTCTGACCTCTTATTCAACTAGAACTCCTAATTAGAATGAAAGACTAAATAAGTAGAAGTCTCCTTGAAGTAGATGTCCTAAACAAGGCTGAATGAGCATCCCTACTTTTTAGGAGTGGGCGTAACTTCCAATTCAGCTTCCAAAACGTGCATGGGCTTTGCATGGGCCATGCACACGTCCTCCTTGAGCTTATTTGCATCAACTTGAGTCCAAAAGCTTTGAATGAATCCATTGAGTTCAGCTTGAAGCTTCTTGGCTCTTGCTCTTGTAATCGGCCCAACTGGTACTTGCATTGCTCCTTGCTCGTTGTTGGATGGTCTCACATCAATATCCCATGTGCCAAAGTAACCTGGCCAACTAAACCTATTTATAGCTCACTATTTATTGAATATATGATTATGTGCTTGTGGACAAGTATTGTTATGGTATGATACATCATGTAGCTTGCCCATATTTTTGTGTACATGTATGATCGTATGATTAGCCTGCATATTAATATTGTCTAAAATGATGTTAAACATAGTTGAGTTATATATCTCATATATATCAATCATAACTAATATGTCATGTTCTATCTTCTTACTAAGTATTTTTAAATACTTACCCCTTACTATTTTATCTAAAGTTCTTAAAGATCTTAATTTGTCTTGTGTATTTAAAGTCTTTAGTGTATGCCCATCTCTTTCATCTCAAGACAAATCTTTTGAGATCCTCAAATCGTACCATCCTTTTACTTCTATATTGACGCTTTATAGTAGTTTTTCAGAGACTAGTTCCTAGTATTTATGTGTTTGAACTTGTTGTATGACAAGATATTTATTCAAGCATTTTGGTGATGGTTCTCATACCATTTTTGTATATCTTATACTTTTGAGATATTATTTATATAACTTATGTTTGGCTTTGTTGGAATTTTTTAATAAAATTTGTATTATGGTTTGTGGCTTACTAGATCTATATTATGTCATTACTATATCGTATATTTTAACACCAATCACCAACCTCAGTTTGGATCATGACATATTAGGTCAAGGACATGAATGTGTTCTCCTTTGAGGTGGTTATGTTCCCTTTTACTCTTCTTTACGATGGTCAGGGTCATATAGGGTACGATTAAGAGTAGAGATCTTGATTACTTTTTAATCTCATTATTCAATCTTAAATACTCATTTGGATTTCTCTAAACCAGTAACCTAGGAAGACAACAAAGGCATAAAGAGTTAAGACTGAGTACCCTAAGTGGACTTTAAGATGGCTAACTTATGTCAACCTTGCATACAAAATAGGTTGACACTGAGTGTGATAACAAATAATATTTTATTTTAGTTTTATTAGATAAAGGCTTGTTAGCTAAGACGGTAGTAGATAAGTGGGGATTCTGTTAAGATACATACAACCAAAATCTCTTCAAGTACACTTACAAGAAAATCCTAAACTACAAACCCATGAGCCAAGAAATTAAAATGATCATGACAAAGTAACAATAAGTGGCTGGGCATATGATTTGGTAACCCATTTTAACCAATAGTTTATTTTAACGGATAAATCAAGCCAATGAGAGAATTTTTCAATATATTTTAGCTCTAATTTCTTTATAAAGGAGATTCACTTTTTTTAGGAAACACCAATGTTAAACGAGAGAGTTTTACAAGGTATATATAGTAGCTATACAAATTATGTCAAAAGGGGTAAACTATGGGCATGTTTCTCCAACATAAGCTAAAAATCATGGTTTGACTATTATCCTCTATAGATCGAGCAGCCAATAATTCGTAGACTCAGCCCTCTTTAATAAGTTGGTATCCACTACTAGTGTAAATCTCATACCCTTCTCACTCTATCTTCTCATGTTGTATTGACCTCTCTTTATCCTGATTAATGTCCGTAGCATCCTCAAGCACTATATCAACCTTGAATCATCCTGAAATTGCTCTTTAGGCTCAATACCTCAAGAATCTCTCAAGAGACTAGCATCATCTTGTTTCTTCCTTGTCATATGAACACTCATCAATCAACACTCCTCTTTACCCTCACTTGGCTTGTTAGTATGTCAGTCTCTTTTCATCTTTCAATAAGGCTAGCCAAGATCATGTTGAGCCTGAGCTTCTCTAAGATTATCACCTTAAACATATCTATGAGATTTACATTATCGTTGATCTTCTCAAGTTTCAACATCTTCTCTTTAATAAAATATAAGATGTAGTGGTACTTCAAGCCTATGTGCTTTGTCTTGCATGGAAAGTTAGATTCTTTGCTAAATGAATTGTACTTAGGCTATCATAATGAAGTAAACTCCTGGTTTGCTTTCTTTCCAACTCTACTGTGAAGTTATAACAATACCATCTCCTTGTTAGCTTCTGTCGTCACCACATACTCTACTTTTGTGGTGGACAAAGTAACAGTTTTTTACAACTTAAAAACCTGAGATATTGTAGTACTTTCAAGCATGAACAAAAAGTTTGTTTGTGCTGTTAAACCCTTTATAGTTATTTGATCCCAAATATCTATCGACATAACCTGCTAAACTAACATCTTTCTCCTCAAAGTAAAGACCATTACCCTTAGTACCTCACAAGTAATCTAGGATCTACTTGATTATAATCAATGTTATGTACTCAGGTTGCTCATAAATTGACTCACACTCTTATCACATGTGCTATATCAAGTTTTATACACATCATTTCATACATCAAACTCTAAACTATTAATATATATGAAGTACTTCATATGGGCTTTTTTGCCTTACTCTTATGTATGTCTTTCTTTGACAATTTGAAATGCCCATATAATCAAATCATTTTAGGCTTAAGTTTGTGCTTATTAAACTGCTTCAACACTTTATCTATATACTCGGCTTGAGAAAAGAATAACTTCTTAAATTTCTTATCTCTCTTGATCCTCATACCAAAAATTTCATTTGCCTTACCAAAATTGTTCATAGTAAACTATTCTGACAATTGCTTCTTTAAACTACTCACATTTTAAGTACTTGCTCCAATAATCAATATATCATAAACATAGAGCAAGATAATAACATAGCCATCATCTACCATCTTCACAGAGCAGCAATTGTCTGCCTAACATTGCATGAAGTCTATCTCATGAATGAATCCATTAAACTTTTTGTATTATTCCCTTTAGATTTGTTTTAACCCTTAGAGACTCTTTCTCAACTAACTCACAAGTCCTTCACTACCCTTAGACATATTGCATTTTAGTTGCTACTAAAATGCCATATCGATTCTATTTTCTCTACAAAGAGGTTCTTGCCCATAACCATGCTCACCATCATCTGAATGGTGGTTATCTTGACCTCTGATGTGAATATATTTATGTAATTAATATCGTACCTTTGTTGGAACCCTTTTACTACTAGTCTTGCGCTATATTTTCTTCCCACTTAATTCTATACACTCACTTATTTTACAAAATTATTTTACCCTTAGGAAGCTGGACTAGTTTCTAAGTACCATTGCTCCTCAGTAAGTCCATCTTATCATCAATAGTATACTTCCATTTGTGGACTTACTCACTTTGTTAGGCTTCTACAAAATCTTTATGTTCTCCTCCATCCATAAAAAAATAGAAATTAGCTAGTGATTATTTATCTAGAGATCGATGTTGCCTTGTTGACATTCTTTCTGGGACTACTGATGATGGAGAACTTCATACTACATCTTCCTCACAGCCTCCTGCCTATTTTTAGTCTTCTTGCTTTTACCCAATGGAATATATCCAAATTGATTACTTTATTGTTAAGAACTCCAACCTCATCAAATACACTTCCTTAATCGTTGTTTAGTTTTTGTTCATTAAACATGATAGTGCAATTCCTAATCGCCTTATGATTCTTCTCATCCAAAAACCAGAATTCAAACTCGTCATCACCATAATAAATGTGCACTTTTTGGACTTAGCATCCAACTTGATTCTTTCACCAGCCACTACAAGAATAATGGAATATAGCGGGAAAAAAAATTGCTGATAAAAGCTTAAAATCCCTAGCATCCACAAAAACATAAATAACACAACAAAAGACATGAAGGTAAGAGAGATAAATTTTTTTACTACTCCATGTTTCTTTGTGGATATAGTAAAATTTATGCAAAGTGATCTCCACTAAAATGATATCGCGTAATCAATGAGATACGTGGATCAAGAAGCTATCTTTATTTGAGCAGCTCTTCCTAAGGTTGAGTTACTTTCTATTATTTTGACTTGAACGCATATGACTCACTCGCCAAAAGAGCGCTTTCACATACCTTATCTTCTCTAAATTATAGAAAAAGTCTCAGTTAGAACTATTGCAAAAATGTGATAAACTCTCTATTGTAATAACGAATACTTTTTCAAAAGTTTAGTGGTAAATCATGATCCTAATTATTGTATAAAATATTATTTTAATATAAATACATATATTTTTACATACTTTACCAATTAAAACTATTTTAAGATACTTTTTTATGTTAAATAAATTTTACAGAATCATTTATCTTCTCACTGATCTTCAAATAATTATTGGTGATCATGGTCTTGTTGTAAGAAAATATAACAATCGAATATAATATTTGAATGGTGTAGTAAGTGATGCGATAAATCTCGGGTATAAATTACGTGCAAGAGAACACGATTGCATAAGTAATAGAGTAAATATGATCATCTCCACATGGACAAAATAACCAATTCTCTAAGTACCAGATTCTAGATTCTCAACCTTAATCTAAGCAATTAAATTCGAGTGATTGATTGATGACTTTAACACTACAAATCGCTAAAGAAACCTAGGGTCGTCAATCCTAAATTTGAACAACGATCAACTACGAAAGCAATAAAACATGTCGGATGAAATCTATGTCGTGAACTAAGGTTATCAATCTCAATTCTAGACACACAATACAAAACACTCAATGATCAATAATCAAGACGATGAATGAAAAGACAATGCTTGATCACAAGATATGAAAATACTTCATCGATTGAATGAATCAAATTGTCGATTATATATCCTTCAAATCAAAATCAAGGAAAATCGAAAGGTAGGGTTTTTGAGTCTTGTGTGAAAATTGGCCAAGAATGTCTTCTAACCTAGGTCTCAAAACATTATATACGTGAAACAAGAGTTCCTAATTAAAAAGAGTCCTAATTAAACTTGACTAATTATGCCAAATAAGTTGCACCCCATCAGGCCAACAGACGCTGACCCTACCCAGCGTATGCTGGGTCTCTCAAGTAGAACATCTCTGGACCCCCCAGCGTACGGTGGGACTTCTGTACATGTCTTAATTCTTCTTCATTTCTTTGTCCACTCTATTCGCAACTGCACCACTTCTTGATAAATTGTCCTTACTCCCCAAGTACCTACAAAACATGAAAACTTGGTAGACTCCTGCTTCTTGACTAAACACATAAAATACTCAAAACACATAATGACGTATGACTAAATTGACTCAAAACATGAACACACAAAGCACAAGACATAGGAAAATGTATGTACGTTTCCACGCACATCACACCCCCACACTTACTTCCTTGCTTGTCTTAAAGGAAGACATATCAGAATAACCAACATAATGGTGTCCTCAACATTCAAACTCTCATCACAAGACCACCCTACAATCACACAATTCACACACTTGAGCATTATGAACAAGAATTTCATAGATAATCCACTCTCAATCACTTAACCTAGTATTCGTACCAAGCATTTTACACTAAAGGGTTGAGCACTCGTAAAGTTAGATCAATATTTTTCTCATATATGTATAGTAGTCAACTACCGTATCACTCGCATATATGCCCGGGGTCTAAAAATGCTAGACATCATACTTAAACACACTCAAGTCAAAATAGAATGCATCATTAGAGGGACTTTTCTCAAGTTCTAACATGGCTAAGGGTAGAGGTAAGGATATGTAAGCGTGGGTAGTGGCTAAACTACCCAATCTAAGGAGCTATACAAACAATTTTCTAACTCTTGGCTACTCTATGCATCTCACCTTATGTCTAAACACTCATCCCAATATAACCCCAAATCCTAAAGACCACTTGTTTCGACTTGCTCTATTGTTCCTTGTGCTTTTTCTTTCACAGTCATTCTTTTCTTTCCACTTTCCTTGATTTTTCACTTTTGCCTTTCCAACTTTCCACTTTCATTTTTCTTTTCATTCTTTTTCCATTTTCTTCCTTTCTTCTCTTTTCTTTTTTTTCAAGCACAAGGTTTTACTTTTTCTTTGTGGAGCAAAGCAAGTCAAGTCTTTACACATTTTTTTTTCTTTTGGTCTTCAATTACCCATAATCCCCACTTGATCATCCCGTCCAAGCTATACTACTATATGTTTTCTCAAAAAAAAGCTATACTACTATATGAACCCTTACAATATTTTCCTATAAGATGTGATCTTAGCGCTTCCTCGAATGGATAGTCAAAGGTGGGAAGATGGTTAAATATGGGTTGTATAGTGGCTTATATATAGTATTTTAACGAATAGGTTCAAGCTTAATAGGTTAAACAAGGGGTATGTATAAGGATTTTTGCATTAAGGCTCTAGGTTCAATGCAAAAAATGGCCTTTAATACACTCTGCCCTGATGAATTATGCTAAGTAATTATCTAACACACTCATTGCCCAGATCGTATAGGGACCTCATGAATAAATAAGAATGGTTGTTCTATCCTTTGGCTCAAAAGTCTCACAAGGTTGCTCGTCAATTCCCCTAGTCTAGCCTACTAGGTGCAACGACTAACCTAAACAACTGAGGATATGACTGCTATGTTCTTCCTTATTCACTTAGCTTAAATGGGTCCCTAGTGTGACATAGGGTTTAGCTCCTAACAATAGTTCAATAGTTAAAGGATATTCATCAATTGTGCAAGACATGACCACTTCAATAAAAAATGCATGTCGCATGCAAAACAGACTCGATCACATGCATATAACAGACTAAAACATGACAGCACACATCACAAAAACAAACAAATCATATGTTATCAATGGAAGCATTGCCGAAGAACACCCCCACACTTATCAGACATATTGTCCTTAATGTGTAGAGGCGTGCCTCACAGCAACAACATGACACATAACAAACTCACATACGCAAAAGAAAAAAAAGGACGAGGGTAATAGAAACACTTGATCAAGGATACAGAGGTGGTAATGGTAGATATTGACTCTGAAGCCATGCTCATTGTGCTTGGTTGTATTCCTGGTCAGCTTGGTATTGTGCCCAGTGAGCAGCTTGATTAGCAGCCAATATGTGGATTTAAACCTCCAGATTGCTAAGGCAGGATGCGAGTTCGTTGATCTCGACTTGTTGAGGCAATAAAGGTATACTAGCATCCTCTCATAGTCAATCTTAGATAGCCTTGCAATCCTCCTACTTGATGAATGCATAAGTGGTATGACCATACTATTTGGTCTTGGAAAGGAGGCACCATGCGACAAGCTGATCACGGTCAATTAGGAGTGGCTGCAATAGCTTGGAAATGTATGTATGAGATGCAGGTGCTTGATCTAAAAGGAATTGATGAATAAGCATAGTAACAATATGGCCGAGTCCTAGCTAGTGGGGTTACCCAATTGCAATGTACGATTGATAACATCACAAATTAGTACAAATATGCTAAATGGCATGTACTATTGGATACAAGATAATGCATATTGTTGGGTTCAGGTGATACGACTATTTTCATACTGATCGATGCACGACGCTCAGGTGGAGGTCCTAGATGAGGATAGTAGGTGACTACGTCTGATAGCGAGCAAAGCTTGTTAGAGCTTTACATATGCTATGGGCAATGCCAAAATCCAATGGACCACCCTCACCCTTGAGTTCTAACAACTTATAGAGAAAAGGCTTGTCAACCGTGATTAGTGTACAATGAATACAAGCAGTGAAAGATGAATTAGTGTTGGCTACTACAACTATGCTATAGAGTTCAACAACAACTAAAGGGTCAATCTCGATATGCAAATCAGCAAAGAAGGCCCACCCTAATTCATCTAAAGCCTCACATAATTCATGCTTAATCCTTAAGCTACGTATCTCATCCCATTCAATTACATGATATTAAACAAATTTACACTTATCAAACTTACAAAATTGCTTGCCCTCCTATTTATGAATGATTAGAAAGTAGGCAATGTATCTTGGTGCAATGTTTGGTAGATTCAAGCTAGATCCCGCTAGAGGATTGCGGTCAGTTCGGCGATGCTTTGGAGTAGCTAAGCTGGAGGATTTGGGAGCCATGATGATGAATGGCGACGACAGTCAATGGCAATCAAAGGTAGGACTGCGACGGTAAACTCTGGCAGGGCTGGTTATCGGACATTTCAAGAAGGCCTCGTCGAGGGTGACAAAGCCTAGTAGATTGTTCGTGCATGCTCGAGGTAATATGATCAGAATCTGTAAAAGAGAAAAAAATTAGGGCAAATCGATGGTAAGCACCTTGGTGGAGAATGGTAGTAGAGGCAGTGTTAGGGTAGTGCACTATGGGGAGGGAGGGTGGTGGTTGTTAGCAATGGCTGAAGGTGGCTCATAGTGGGTAGGGAACAGTAGAGAGGGGGAGTTGTGAAAGGGTGGTATAGGTTGGTGGAGAGGGAGATTGGTTTTTGGGAGGAAAATAAAAAGGGCGAATCAGTTTTGTTTAGGGTGAATTTCGACCCCCAACAGATTTGGGGGTGCACAGCCTACGCTGGGCTCTTTGATGCATTCCTTCTGTACCCCCCCAGTGGATGCTGGGGGTGCCTAACATACACTAGGTCTCATTCGGGGAGGTTGTTTTATACCCTTAGCGGATGCTAGGGGTGCCTAGCATATGTTGGGTCTTATTCAGGGAGGTTTTTCTGTACCCCCCTAGCAGACACTGGGGTTGCCCAGAAGATTCTATCTCATTTAGGGAGGGCCAATAGAATCTACTTTGTAGCACCTTGGCAGCAGTGCGTTCGCTAGCAAAATGGCCACCATATGGGAAATTATAGCAATGATTGAGGATAAGCCCTTGCTCTTCTTATGGTATGCACCTTCTTAGTAGTTAATCTTTTCCTTGCTTGAAGAGATATGGTTTATCTCATACGTAGAACCCTAACATCATGCAAAAATATTTTCTTGCTTACGAGATAATTCACAAAATCAGTATACCATGGAATTGAAACCACATCTAAAGCATATAACTATTCATCCAAAAAATATTCATTAATAGGAGAAAAAGATGTTACCGATGTGTTCTCAAGGCATGAGAGGTGATTTGCAACTGGGTTATCTGTGCTTTTCGGATCACAAATCTTAATGTCGAACTCTTGCAGGAGTAAGATCCATCTAATGAGCCTCGGCTTAGCATCCTTCTTGATGAAGAGGTAACGAATAGCTGTATGATCTGTGTATACAGTCACTTTGCTTCCAAGTAGGTAAGAGCAGAACTTGTCAAGAGCAAAGACAACTGCTAGGAATTCCTTCTCCGTAGTTACGTAATTGATCAGAGCATCATCCTAGGTGCGACTAACATAGTAAATAGCATGAAATCTTGTGCTCTTTTTCTATCCAAGTACAGCTCCCACAACATAGTCACTCGCATCGCATATGATCTTAAAGGGCAACTCCTAATCTTGAGATATGATAATTGGTACCGACACTAGTACTTCTTTTAGTGTTTTGAAAACCGACTTGCATTCCTCATCAAAGACAAAAGGAGTATGCTTCTCAAGTAGCTTGCAAAGAGGCTTGGTGATCTTGAAGAAATCTTTGATGAATCGCTAATAAAACCCGGCATGGCCTAAAAAACTTTGAACCCCCTTGACTGATAATGGATGGGGAATCTTATCAATGACTTCCAGCTTGGCCTTATCAACCTCCAATCTTTCATTTGATATTTTGTGACCTAGGTCCACTCCTTCAGTGACCATGAAATTATATTTTTCCCAGTTTAGGACCAAGTTGGTTTCCTTGCAACTTTCAAGAACCTTGCCCAGATGTAGAAGGCATTCTTCATATGAATCTTTAAACACTGAGAAGTCATCCATGAAGATTTCAATTTGACGCTCCACCATGTCAGAGAAAATTGCCATCATACACTACTGAAAAGTGGTCGGTGCATTACAAAGTCTAAACGACATTCGGCAAAAGGCAAAAGTACAATATGGATAGGTAAAAGTGGTATTCTCTTAGTCTTTTTGGGGTAATTAGGATCTAAAGATAGCCAGAGTAACCATCTAGAAAGCAATAGTATGTGTGACCCGCTAGTCTATCCAACATTTGATCAATGGATGGTAATGGAAAATGGTCTTTTCGGGTGGCCTTGTTTAACTTGCAAAAATCAACACAGACTCGATGGCCAACTAGCACCCGTGTAGGGATCAACTCATTATTCTCATTAGGGATAATTGTAATCCCTCCTTTCTTCGAAACATATTGAGTAGGACTCACCCATTTGGAATCTAAAATTGGGTAAATAATATTGGCGTCCAACCACTTGATTACTTCCTTCTACACAACTTCTTTCAGCTTTGGGTTAAACCTACGCTGGGCTTCTATAGATGGGGTTATGCTTTTCAATCACCTTGAGGAGTTATTCTTCTTGTTCATGAGTTAAAGAAGCAGAAATAATGACAGGTTGCTTGCTACCTTCACACAGATAAGCATATTTGAGATGACTTGGGAGTGGCTTGAGCTCCAATTCTGGTGGTATGATGATGGATGCTTGCAGCTTTGCCCTTAGTGTGTTATCTAGTTCAAGAGATTTTGTTGTGCATACCCATGACACCTGCTCCATCAATTCAATATCATCCTCTTTTGCTTTAGATTCCAACACTAGTTCCAAGTTACTTTCGATGAGAGTATCATGACTGCTCATGGTGACAATCTCATCAATCACATCAATCCTATAGTAGTCATCTTCAGTGGAGGGGTACCTGGCAGCTTCAAAGATATTGACATCATTGCAGACCTTGAATTGTAGTTCTCCTTTCTCTACATCAATGCTAGTCTTTCCCGTGGCTAGGAATGGATGTCCAAGAAGGAGTGGAATATCACGATCTTCTTCCATCTCCATAACAATAAAATCTACCACGAAGATCAGAGTATCCACCTTTACAAGCACATTTTCCACTATCCCCTTAGGTCTAACCACTAACTGATCTACAAGCTAAAGGACTATTGATGTCACCTTTATATCTCCCAGTTCAAGCTTTCGGAATATAGAATATGGCATGAGGTTGATGCTGGACCCTAGATCAATAAGTGCTTTCTTGAATATCTGATCTCCAATAGTGCACATAATGGTGAAACTACCGGGATCCTTCATCTTCTGAGGAAGATCCTGGGTCAAAACGGCACTACATCCTCTAGTCAAAGGAATGACCTCAAAGTCGTTGATAGTCTTTTTCTTTGAGATAAACTCCTTTATCCACTTTCTGTAAGTAGGCATCTGTTCGAATGCGTCAAGAAGCAGAATATTAATGTGGAGATTCTTCAATAATTCCAGAAACTTCTGATAGCTTAGATGAGATGCGTGCTTGTTCACTCTTTGAGAAAAAGGTGTTGGAGGATATTTTCTTTTCTGTGTGATCACTGCCAATTCGGTGTGTTTGTGCTGCGTTTTGGGTCTATCTGGTGTGCGCCAACTAAGAGTGGCGTGCACCAATTTTCTCATTTCAGCATCACTAGCGCGCGCCAACTAATGGTGGTGTTCGCCAAGTTATCAATTACAGTAGCACTGGCGTACTCAAGCTAAGGGTGGCGTGTGCCAGGTTATCAATATAAGCAATACAGAGTAAGTTGGAAAATATTGTCCCATAGAGACTGAGGTTCTAGGCAACTCTATGGTTTAAAAACTTGTCTAAGATCAGATTATGATGTTCGGTTGATTACACAAGTGATCTAAGTCTAGATAACAAATCTAAATGTCACAACTTTTACTAAAGCTAAAGGTTTGCTAGTTTACTAACTAACTACAAATAATAACTTAGGCTACTAATATGAGCAAGGTACCTAAACTAGCAACATAACAAACAGAATTAGGGGGTTTTAAGTGTATGTGATGTGGTCCAAGTGAAACTAAGGCAACCTCAACCACACTTTCATGCACGATGAGTCTAAATTGCTACTTAACTAAGCTTAGAAGGCTAGATATGTTCTTTTGACCCCACCAACCAACTAAACTAAGCTAAGCACCAACTATATGCTCCCTCCCCTCAAAGGACAATCAGTAGGTCACCAAGAAGATTTCTCTCCTAGCAAGAGTACTCATCATCAAACTAACCTTTCCATCAATCCTATCTCCTTTCGGTCTCAAGTTTAGACTAGCTATGAAGGCTTGGTGGCCAAGCAAGTCTAAGCAATTATTGAGCTTGTTAATAAGAACACATAATCAACATACACAACCCTCAAAAACCATGGCTAAATGCAAGGTAACAAGGCACCAAACTCACATTTAACTACTCAAACATACTTAATATAAATAACATAAGCATAAGCAAAGTAAAGAGCAAGAGAGAAAGGAAGCTTATCAAAGGAGAAGAAGCCTCCCTCCTTCATGTTCTTCACAGGGAAAATATCTACATGATTTAGTGGTTTTTTCCATCCACCCCCTACTCAAGACAAAAGACTTATACATATACTAAGGCAAATACTCAAATAGTAAACAAAAAATCTAACTAAAATATCCTAAGCTAAAATATCTACCTAAAAATATCTACTAAGTCATACATATCCATTCCCTTCCTTCACAAAAGACTTAAGCCGACTTTGAGTTTTTCTCCATTTGTTTGTCCAATACTCAACTTTATTTTTGTTCTGCCCGACTGGTCTGGCATATGCCAGCTTCACTTGGCATGCGCCAGGTCTTCGCATTTTCCCTCTTCGAGTGCATCTGGTCATCTGAGTGAATGGTCGTCTAAGTAACAGATACTTGGCGTGCACCATAGAGGCATGGCATATGCCAGCTTCTCGTGATAAGCAATCCTTGGCATTGCGACTTCTTTCTCATCCATACATTCGCATGTCCGCTCGAACGTCCTCTACTTCTCCTCAAATATGCTCCTAAAAAAAGCAAACTTAATGAAAAATGATAAACTTAACGTAAACACACAATGAACGAAAACTAACACTAAGACAACTAAAACATAACTAAATCAACTTAAAACACTAATAACGATCAACTAAAAGGACACGAATAATGAGTGTTTTTGACTTTCATCACACCCCCACACTTGAATCTTTGCTTGTCCCCAAGCAAAGACTCAAAATGCAGACAACCTAAACCAAAATCAAATATAAACAAACAAACACAAAATAAGGTAAAGACATAGCATGAATAGATCAACACTTAACTTCCCTTAAAAATATAAACTCGCATCACAATCAAATCATAATCTAAGTAAGTTCTTCAATCCATAACACAAAGCACAACAAACTAGTAGGCACCTCAGCACTCAATTGTTTAAACAAGTGTTAACTCTACATAAAAGATACTAGAAGGTTGACCTCACGAGGATAGACAAGTGTTTCACTCATATAATCTGTATGGTCAACTTCCTATCACTCGCATACATGTTAATGTACTCAAAGCATCCTACGCCCTACTCAGCGTTATCTAAAAGTCACAATGGTTACTAATGATCGGGGGGTCTTTTAATCGGGTTATAATAGGGCTTAAGGTTAAGGTGAGGTATAATATGTGGATAGTGGCTAAACCACCCAATCTGAGGACATGTCACAAATGTAACTAATCACTCGTCTAATCTAAATATCCTCACATATGTAACATAAATAAGCACACTCCCCAAATATCCCAATTTCCTAAGACCGCAAAGGACAAGTATTGCCTAGACCACATGCCTTATTCAAATACACATTCTTTTTCATTTCTTTTTCTCTTTCTCCTTTTTTTTACATAACATTTACAAACTTTACAAACTTAGCACGTTTTAGGCAAAAACTCAGCTTCTAACACAGCCATACTACCACATCCCAATAGATATAAACCAAATTAAACCCAAGTTACTGACTAAACCCAATGCACATACCAACCTATAAGTCCTCGAATTGGATGATCAAAGGTAAGGAAGATGGATGATATATGGTTTGTAGTCGGATTCCTAATCTATAATGGATATAATAGGGATTTTGTCTCTAAAGCTCTAGGCTCAATGTCAAAAAATTGCCCCGTCTTCTCACTAACTTCCACGCAACCTAGACTACGATAAGTACTAGTAAGATACCTCGATCAACTAACTAAGTATGCACCTCATGAAAAATATAGAGACGGATGTCTCTTCCTTTGGCTCAGATACTCACAAGGTACACTCATCAACCCTCTAGTCTAGTCTACATAGTGAAACCACTAATCCAAATAATAGAGTGCGAGATTTCTACCCAATTCCTAGGCTTTATGCTCGAATTAAATTCCTAACTAAGAAAATGATAAAATTCTAACACAAGTTGAAAATTTTTTAGGGGGATCAAATTTTTGAAAAATTCATGCCAATTCTAAACCTATACAAAACAACCTAACATCCAGACATACTAAACAACCTAAAAGGAAGATTTCGAGAAGGAACCCTCCCCCACACTTGAATGACATATTGACCTCAAGGTGTCTAAGATACTAATAAGCACCTAATCTAAAAGAAAAACAAAGGTGAGATAGTTTTATCTCGATGACCTAGTACCTTAAGAAGCATCAAGGAGATTGAACCCTAAAGAGCTCAAAATGGGAACACTTCCATACCAAGTAACCAAAGATATGAAAAACCAATCTCAAAACAAACATACACAAACAAACATGCAATAGAATAACTCACTAATGATTTGTTATGTAGACTACCTTCTTGTGACCTTTTTGGCTTTAAGCCTAATAGGATCACCGTCTAGTAGCATAACACAATCATTAAATGAGTTAAAAACACATAAAACTCAAAAAAGAGTCAAAATACAAGAAAATAAACAAACAAAGAAAACAAATAAAGAAAAATAAAAAAGTAAAGAAATAGGAGCTCCCTGTCAATCATCAGAAGCTGAAGGCGATGGTGGTGGGAATATGAAACTGCTGCCAAAGTTCTCTGCTCAGGTGTGTATCTACTCAGCGTGCACTCGCCACTACTCGTATGCTCCCTCTAGAATGCTATGTGAGCTCTCTAATCAGCGTAGAACACCCTCTGCTCCTCTCTTTGAGCTCTAAGCTCGGCCTCCATGTGAGCATTGTAGTCGTATTGGCGGTCCCATTTGGCTGCATTGCTAACTACGTAGTCCTACAGTTGCACACTATATCCATGAAGCTGCTCTTTGTGAACATGTAGCTATACCTGCATCGCAGCCAATTGGTCATGTAAAAACTGAATATCTGACTACGAGTTGGGTGCCTGATAACTTAGCTCTACATCATCATGTTAGGCTGTTACTGATGGCTCGGGCCTACCTGCTCCTGCTGCTCCTCTCTCTATGTTGGCACCTTATCTGGTGCCCCAAGGTGTATCTGGACTGCCTGTCTCTCCTCCCAAGGCTTGTACTCGATGACCTCAACTCCATCGGTCATCGTCTTCTTGATCAGCTTGCTCATGTATAGCTTCTCGATGCCGAGTGACGCAGGTTCCATAGCTATTCCTTAAAACACTGTAAACTGCTCAGGAAAATGGTGACATGCAATGCGAGAAATAATATGACCTAAGTACAGATACCTAGGTTCCTTATTGCTAATCGATCCTACAAAGTAATCAATCACCATAGCAAATGTGTTAAAATGAATGTCATGATGTAAGCAGTCTATTGCATATAGCTGTGATCAAAACACTTTAGACTCTTCCCATTGACCTCTGAAGGTCAGAGTCATAAAGCGATGGAGGATTCCTAGATATGGTTCTCTAATCAGTGTATTAGATGCCCTCCCCGATTCATACCTCTCAAAACTTGTAATCTCTTGCCAAGCCTTATGGGCCTGACTAGCGGGTGTGAAGTCTAGTGTCTCTGCTCCCGACTTAAGGCAGAAGAGTTTGTTGAAAGTGTCTTCATCCATACTCACATCGGTATCAAAGATACGTGCAGTGAATGATGACCTATTTGTTCCAACTTGCAACGTGTAGTAGAATTCTAAGACTAGCTCCTACCTAGCCATAACGCTCTTATTTGTAAAATAATACCATCCTAGGTTCCTAATTGCTAATCGCAAATCCCTATCAACCCCTAATGTAGTCATGTCATTCCAGTTTATTTCGAAATGACTAAGCATAGTAAGGTGTTTGAGTTTTTGATACCTTTTTCCCTCCCAATTATTAAAGATTGCGAAGGGAGCAT
Source organism: Hypericum perforatum (assembly GCA_012979155.1). Taxonomy (NCBI): domain Eukaryota; kingdom Viridiplantae; phylum Streptophyta; class Magnoliopsida; order Malpighiales; family Hypericaceae; genus Hypericum; species Hypericum perforatum. The sequence continues at coordinate 7,325 of SOPF01024101.1, read as the reverse complement.
CATAGCGGTCACGAATATCTGGAAGTGGTGAAGCCGGTGGTGAAGGTGAAGGGTCTCTCACACACCTTCTCCGGTCCTCTCAGCATCCTTGCCTTGAATCTACAGCATCTACCATCGATTTTGGTGTTTTGGGTGGTGGGCAATGTCGTTAAATGGTCAGGAAGGATTATGCTTAGTGGTTTTTTCGATTAGGTGGAGAGGAAGTGTGGGTATTGTGTTTTTATGAAAAATGGCACATGCCTGAGGGTTTTAAACTCGATTTTGCCTAAACTTGACATACGCCATGTCCATTAGCGTGCACCAAGTCCATTGGCGTACGCCAATTTCTCTTTTCCACACATTCTGGTGTACACCAGCCAAAATGGCATGCACCAATTTTCTCCAACATGAATGACCTGGCGTATGCCATGTCCCTTAGCATGTGCCAGATATGTACAAACCTCAAAAACTGAAATAGGGCACAAGTCAAGTGATTGTCCTCTGCACAAGTATGCTCAATTATGCAAGAAGGATGAGGAGGAGCAATCTGGAGCTTACTATTGCACACCTGTGATGGAGAGTGAAGAGGAAGAACATGTGGACTCCGAGAGTGAAGAGCAGTATTGTGGAGTGATCCAAAGGCTGGCCCTTGCCACGGAGAAGAAGGATGTTTCACAATGACATAATATGTTCCGAACTTGTTGCTATGTTGGGAAGGATGTGTGTGATGTGATCATTGATAGTGGAAGCCAAGAGAACTTCATAAGCAAGCAAGTTGTGGAGAAGTTAGGTTTGAAGATCTTGCCGCACCCCTCCCCTTATGCCATTGGCTAGGTGCAATCAGGTGGTAGCATCAAGGTGAATTCCCGTTGTGAAGTTCCTATTACTATAGGAAAGTATTCTGATTTGGTTACTTGCGACATACTCCAAATGGATGCTTGCAATATTTTGTTGGGGAGACCGTGGGAATTTGACAACAAGGCTGTGCACAAGGGAGAAGAAAATACCTATGAAGTTAAAAAGGATGGTCGCCAATTTACTTTGCTCCCTTGCAAGCCAAAGTTAGGCAAAGTTCAAACGAACAATGCCATGCAATGAGTTACTTTGATCACCACGGTCAGACAGATGCAAGCCTCCATGAAAGATTGTGAAGTGTGCTTTGTTCTCGTGAATGAAGTAAAATCAGAGAGCAAGCTGGAGGTTGCACATCCAGACATTATGAAGGAGTTATTGCAAGAATACGAGGATGTTTTCCCTGAGGAGTTGCCCACAGGGCTTCCACCTATGCGAGATTTGCAACATCAGATTGACCTAATTTCGAGAGCTTCATTGCCCAATCTGCCACACTACAAAATGAGCCCCAAGGAGCACCAAATATTAAGGGAATAGGTTCAAGAGCTTCTGGACCACGGTTATATACATGAAAGCTTGAGTCCTTGTGGAGTGCCCGCACTATTAGTGCCAAAGAAAGATGGAACATGACGTATATGCATCGATAGTAGGGCAATAAACAAGATCACCGTGGGGTACAGGTTCCCAATACCAAGGCTGGATGATATGCTTGACAACTTGAGTGGCTCTACAATCTTCTCTATGATTGATCTCAAGAGTGGTTACCATCAGATACGCATCCGGCCAGGCGATGAATGGAAAACAACCTTCAAGACTAAGGAGGGTTTGTTTGAATGGTTGGTTATGCCATTCGGCCTTACCAACGCCCCTAGCACATTCATGAGGCTGATGCACCAAGTGATGTGCCCTTTCTTGGATAAATTTGTTGTGGTGTATTTCGATGACATCTTAGTGTTTAGCAAGACAAAAGAGGAGCATTACTTGCACTTAAAGCAAGTGCTAGATGCGCTGAGGGAGAACAACTTGTTTGCCAATCTGAAAAAGTGCAACTTTTAGCAAGACAAGCTTTTGTTTCTCGGATTCATTGTGGGGAAAGATGGCGTACAGGTTGATCAAGCTAAAGTGGAGGCCATTGGGTCCTGGCCACAACCAATGAACGTGAGTCAAGTGAGGAGTTTCCTTGGCTTGGCTTCATTCTACCGAAGGTTTATACGTGGGTTTAGCATGTTAGCTGCTCCATTGACGTCCTTATTGAAGAAGAATTCACCATTTGATTGGAGCAAAGAAGTAGAAGAAGCCTTCCAAGCTTTGAAGAATTCCTTGAGCACCGCACCTGTATTGACACTTCCAGACTTCGAAAAGCTTTTTGAAGTTGATGTTGATGCTTCCGGAGTTGGTATAGGGGTTGTGCTTAGCCAAGAGAAGAAGCTGATAGCATATTTCAGCGAGAAGCTGATCGAGCATAGGCAAACATGGTCTACCTATGAGCAGGAGTTCTACGCTCTTATAAGGGCCTTGAAGATGTGGGAGCACTACCTAATTGGTAAGGAGTTCATCCTCTATACTGACCATAGAGCTTTAAAGTTTCTGAATGAGCAAACAAAACTGTCCAACCACATGCATGCTAGATGGTCAGCTTACTTGCAGAAATTCCCATTCAAGATTGTTCATAAGAGTGGGAGTGCAAACGTGGTTGCTGATGCTCTAAGTAGGAGGGTCACTCTGCTCATTAAATTGAAGGGTGTAGTCACTGCTTCGAGTGCATCCGAGACTTGTATGAGGAGGATGAAGATTTCAGTGCCATTTGGAAGAAGTGTCAAGGAGGAGTTGTTTTGGAGAGTATTATGTCCATGATGGTTATCTCATGAAGGGGAACCAGCTGTGTGTGCCAAAAACCTCAATCCGAGACCAGCTTGTATAGGAAATGCATAGAGGTGGTTTAGCTGCTCATTTGGGATGTGATAAGACATATGCCGCTCTGGTTGAATGGTTTTATTGGCCGAGAATGGAGAAAGGAGTGTGGAAGTTGATTAAGCATTGCCGTATTTGTCAAGAAACGAAGGGTGGAGTTTAGAATACGGGATTATACACTCCGCTGCCTATTCCGAGAAACATTTGGGAGGATCTCAGTATGGATTTTATCCTTGGCGTACCCCGCACCCATCGTGGTGTGGACTCCATTTTTGTGATTGTTGACAGGTTGTCCAAGATGGTGCACTTTGTACCGTATCGCAAGACAACTGATGCTAATGGAGTTGCCAAGCTGTTCTTCAAAAAGGTGGTGCGTTTACATGGAGTGCCGAGGACCATCACATCAGATAGAGACACCAAGTTTCTTGTGAGCTTCTGGCAGACCCTATGGAAGATGTTTGATGCGAGTTTGCAATTCAGCACCACCGCTCATCCACAAACAGATGGGCAAACTGAAGCCACCAACCGCATACTTGGAAGCATGCTTAGGAGCTTTTGCCATGAGAAGCAATGCCAATGGGACCTTGCCATTCCCATCACGGAGTTTGCTTACAACGGAGCTATCCATCGCTCCACAAGCATGTCACCTTTCTCCTTGATGTATACAAAGGTTCCAAACCATCTTGTTGATGTATCTTCTATGATCAGACCTCCGAGAACCAATGCCACTGCTGTTTCATTTGCGGATCACGTGCAAGAGGTGTTAGAAGCTATAAAAAAGAGGTTGGTCGTGACTTATGAAAAGGAGAAGGTGCAAGTTGATGCACACCGAAGAGCACAAGTGTTCCAACCAGGAGAGGAGGTAATGGTTTATTTCAGGAAGGAGTGGATGCCAGCCAACCTTGGAGGAAAGCTACAACAACGAAAGTTTGGTCCTTACAAGATTCTGCGAAGAGTGAATGATAATGCATATGTCGTAGATCTTCCGGAGGAGTTTGGAGTCTCAAGGACCTTCAACGTAGCTGACTTGACACCATACTTCAACCCATTGCCCTTGCCATTGCGCCTTGCATCTCGGGACGAGTCTGATTTAAAGAAGGGGAGGATGACGTAAGGACATCTCCCATACATGTGTACGTGCTTCTAAGGCTGCATGGAGTGCTAATCACGTGCATGTGCATGGCCAACCAGCTTATTCATTTATTTTCATTTTAAATGATTGTAATAAGTCTGAATATTAACTTTCTATCTTTGTTTTCTTTCCTTTCGCATTCTGGTGTAATAAGAAGGAGGTTAAAGCAGATTTAAGGCAAGGAATCTAAGAAGGCAAGGCAAATTAATGCCCCCTTCAGATTGCCAAAAATCTCGCCTACCTTATTAAGGAAAGAGAAAATAATGAAAAAACAGATTTGGACATTTGAATTTCGGAATTCCTAAGTTGGAAAACCTTGTTTGCACACTGGAGTGCGTGTGTGTATGTTTTTACTTGCCTTAGGCCGTTAAAATTGAGATCCAACACACCTCAGCTTGCCGTCGAAAGATTTGGCAAGTTGTTGTACTATCTTTCATACCAAATTCACCCACCAAACATAGACTTTAAGCTTGAACTCATTTGAACACTCAAACTTTCTGCCTTAGTTGTGTTTGATTGATCAAGTTTGTGAAAGCCTACCACGTTCCACTACGTTAGATCGTAGCATAGAAGTACCAACAACCCAAACAATCGATTCGCTTAGCTTAAGTGACGTAAGAACGTCGCAATCCGAATGCATAAAGGGAGCATGATCTGTCAGCACACAAATTGATTGGAATAAACATACAAGCATATGGACTAATTTCGTGATTATTCTGGTCCATTTGGTGTATGAACATGTGCATGAAGGTTGCATGGGAGTTGTCTCACGTTTTGGTCAGCTGGAGTTAATGTTTTCCACATTGAATAAGCAATATTAAGTTAGCATTTATTTTAGGTCGTTTGCATTTCTTTCTGAAGTAGTTGTATGATCATGCCTTTAATGCATGACTTTTAATGTAATAATCATGAGATTTTGTTTTGTAACCACCATCTTAAAGGCTAAGACGTTCCAGATTGTAAGCCCTTTTTAAAAGGGAACGAAATGAATAAACAAATCAGAGATTCAATATTTTCCAGAATTTGAAACTTAGTGTCCAAGTTGTACGGTGGGACCGTGAAGGGTGCGTCCCTTGTCTTTGTGTTCAAAATTACCCTAGCTGGCCATCCTAATTTTTAGGACCCCTTGTGATTGAACGATGATAGTTGTCAGGATACACGAGTTTTATCCTTGTTACCTTACCTATTCCCTTTGCAATTCGTTTCATTTCACCAAATCACCTTCAAATCAGCCACAAAAGTTTCTTATTGAAGCCTGGTTAGATTTATTCGTACTCGCACCAACAACAATTTCAATTTGCTTCTACGTGCCTACGTCGGGTGGTATCAGAGCCTCGTGAGATCCACTCAAATTCTATATTGAGAAGTTTGGGTTTGAATCTGAAATTCTGGAGGTATACTTTCAAACTGATTTCTGAGATCTTATGGCTCATTTGGATTTTCCTAGTGCATGTGACATTCCGATTCTTGATAGAGTAATCTAGAAACAAGAATTCATCAGTTTACTTGTGAAGATCGATTTATTTTTCTGCCGTGAGGAATATTCTGAATTTTCTAAGTTGCAATTTGTTGAATTACACTTGCAATTTGATCTATGGTTGGGGTGGTGTGATTTGCAAGATGAAAGGCAGAGAAAAGACAAAAAGAAAATTTTTTGTTGGATTACAATGAGAGATTTCTTGATTTGTGAGTTGTTTCCTAAGCAAGCTGATGAGATTCTTGATCTGGCCGGAGAAAAGTGGGATCACTTATTTAACATAAGTAAAACAAGCATGAAAATAATGAAAGAGTTAAGAGGAGAGAAAACTCAAGAAGTGTTCTTCAAGTTCTTCTTTCTTCAAAAGCTCTCAAGCAAATCTTCAAGTTTTTACAATTATGAAAGATGAGTGGAATTCAAAGTTAAAGTTGAGTTTAATCTAATTAACTCCTTGCAAATATCTAACTAGTATCTAGTCTTCTCAATTCTCTTCCTTCTTCCTCAAGTAGCAGCCACGGAATTTGGGCCAAGGCACTCATCTTGGGCCCAAATTTTGCCTCCAAGTTCGGCCCACTCGGGTGGAAAATTGCCAGATTTGGACTCTGACTTTGAACACGGTTTTTGAACCTCTTAGACTCCAAAATGGACAAAGACCCTTATAAATGAAGTTGTAGCCTCGGAGGTCTTCTTTCCAATGCCACCTCACTTGCCCTCATTAGACACCGTATGCAAAGGTTATCACCATTTTAATCACCAGAGGTCAATCCCCGTCAAAAGCCCACAGCCCATAGTTGTTTGTCCTTCCTTCCCGGCAGGCCCGATTGCGTTCGATGAAGCATGAAAAACACAATAAAACTCAAAAGACATCATAAAAATGGACAATGCACAATATTCACACTAATACCATGCATTTCCAACACTAACAAAAGAAACAGAGGCAAAAAGACTCTAAAAACACATACAAAAGATGAGTGTTTATACACTCATCACACCCCCACACTTGAATCATTGCTTGTCCTCAAGCAATGCTTAAGCAAAAACAAAAGACTCAAAAAAATCAAACAAAGACAAGAAGACAATCAAACAAACAAAAGACTTGGCATATCAAATTCTCCACTTAACTCCCCTCAAAATATCCAAGCTCAAATCACAAGATCACCCCAATCCAAGCTAGTTCATCAACCAAAACAACAAAACTAGAAATAGTAAACATCTCCTACTCAATTGTTTAGAAAAGTGTTGAAACTACGTAAAAGACACTAGAGGGTTAAACTCACAAGGATTCGGAAAGTTTGTCACTCAATTTGTAAGTTGTCAACTACCTATCTCTCGCATAATTGGCCAATATATTCAAAAGCATCCTACATCCTACTAACCTGCATCTCAAGGTCGCATAATCACTAATGATCGGGGGACAAATATAACAAAAGGGTAGTAACTGGGCAAAGGTATATGGGAGATGGTATCATTTAGTAGCTCAACTACCAAATTCGAGGACATGCTTTACAAAAACTAATCACTCGTCTATTCTAAACATTCTCACCACGCACAATTCGCTCAAATTCCCCAATTTTACCCAAATGCTAATTACTGCGAAGCACTACACTTGCCAAATTTAAATCACCCTTTTTTTTCTTTTCTCTTGCTTTTCATTTTTTTTCTTTTCTTTCTTTTCCCTTTTTTTCTTTTGCATTTTTTTTATAATAGATTTATATACACAAAAGTACAAATGAAAACATATAAAACTATGCTTCGCAGTTTTAGCCACTCTAATAACCAAAGTCCCAAAAATTCAAACCATATTCACACCAACCTACCAACTAAACCCGATTTACATCATCCCTAACATGTCCAAGAATTTGATAGTCAAAGGTAAGGGAAATGATGAAATGAAGGCTAAGTTTGGTTAGGCTAGGATAATCAACAAAAAGTTAAGCTTAAATGGTCAAAATAAGGGATTTTGTCTAAGAAGTA
>SOPF01024099.1:0-16646 GCA_012979155.1 Hypericum perforatum | reverse complement strand
GTTTCAATCGATGGATTACCGACCACCGTGATTTTTAATTATCGACCAAATCTGGGGAGGTTTCAATCGATTAGGTACACGACGATGCATGAGTGAGGGTAAAGATTCGATCTTTCGATGTTGGTGTTGGGTGTTTGTGTGGTTCAATCTTGGTGGTCTAAGGTCCAAGAAGATAGTTTTTTCTAAAAAAAATTAGGGGTATTTTAGTCATTTTAGCTCGTAGGCCAGGCGTTAGAGCCTAGTTATGGTTAGTAGGCCAGGCATTTGAGCCTGGTTAGTTTGTCGGGCAGTAGAGCCTATTTTGTATCATTCAATGGACTAATGGAGCTTAGTTTGGTATAATAGTGATAGTGGTGGTGTGGTGAGATGTAGTCTTTATCGTTTGTGTTTTTCTCTTGTCCTACCCTCCTATAATTTCAATAAAGTTCTTTCTCTTCTACCAATTATTTTCTTATCTACCAAGTCAGATCTACATATCTTCTCTTTATTTTTCCCATATTTCTTCCATCTTTGCCTATTCGTTCGAATCACTCTTGGGATGACTACTATGGATCGTCTTTAGATCATTTTCGATGTTCTAACATATTTTTTGTGCAATAGTTTTTTGGCACGCTTGGTGGGACTAAATAAGGCATCTGATAAGAGTGATTCACGAGATTACCTAATTCAGTTTTGAGTCTATTCTCAAAAGAGATCAAAACCGGTCAAAGGTTATACTGAAAGAGGCATCCAACCACGTCCGTGAACTTTGAAGATATTTTCCAATCTTTTATAGGCTGAATCTGGAGAAACATAAATCATAAAAATTGAAGATATATCTCTCAGCTTTCTAGGAGTACCAAGATCACTTCAATCGTATCATTGACGAGAAAGATACGGCCTAAAAAACAAAGGTTGGTCAATGCTCCTAATATCCAGGGGCATGAAGAAACATTGTGGTCAATGCTCTATTCACTCGGGGGCATGAAGAACACTGCAGCATTGTCATCAATGCTCTATTCACTTGGGAGGATGAAGAACACTGTAACATTGTGGTCAATGCTCTATTCACTCGGGGGCAATGAAGAACATTGCAACATTATGATCAATGCTCCTAACATCGGCCAAAATAATTCTGACTGGAGATACATATGAAGTTAATTTTTTGCATGTTCAAAAATGGATACACGTCAATATTTTTCCAAGTGTCAAAACATTGAAGTGTGGGGAGCATTGTTGTTGCAAAAAATTAATTCGCGGATTTACTGACCAGTTTTAGTAAAAAATCCATAACTAAGTGCTCAAATATTGGATTGGGGTAATTTCAAAAGATGCACAAAGATAAGAGATAAATCTACAACTTTGTAGTTTATGACTTGTCCAAATTCAGCGTGGAAAGAGGTCATAATCAGTTTAGAAGTTTTGGCCAGTTTAGATTTTCTAATCTAAGGCCGGAAACAATTTAGTTTTTCTTTAGGGAAAATTACCCTCAGGTCCTTGTCTTATGGTTGAATTTGCGGTAGGGTTCCTGGATAATTTGAATTAGATATTTGATCCCTATTTTTAAATGAAATATTGTTATTAGGTCCCTCGCTGAACCCTGGCTGACATCATTAATTTTTTTCATTTTTTATCATTGAATTGACCAAAATACCCTTAAGCCAAAAATTTAAAAAAAACCCAAAAAACAAAATAAAAAACCCATCATCTTCGAGCTTAACCCATTGTCCTCAACCTCGGCTGCCACAGTCTTAAGCCTTCACCTATCGTCTCCAAGCCTTTGCCATTGTCAACATCAACTAAAACCTATCACAGTCCCATAACAATCTATTTAAACCCATTACAATCTTGTTGTCTTCAATCAATTTCAATCACCGACTCTTCCCAAACCTCTCTTCTCTCTTCTTCTCCTAACCGCAAAATTAGCTCCAACAAGGACGGCTTTCGGGGCTCCGATAAGGACAATTTTTGGTGCTATAGATGGAGGTAGACAAAGGTGGATACCTTTGAAGGAATCGAGCAATTAAAATTGGAATCGATTTGGTTTGGGATCCCATTATGGCACAAGAACAAACAAAACTATATCTGACCCCTCAATCCAAACAAGCATGGAAGCAAGATCTAAACTCAACCCAGAACCTAATTAGGACCACAGAAAAAAGGGTCCAAATCAAAATTGTGTCTTTGACCCAAAAACATTATCAAGTGATTACCTTTCTCGAGTGGCTGATAATTCGTGAAGCCATGGATAGCAAGGGACAAAGCAAGGATGAAAGGGGGCAGAAGAAAATGGGGAAATTCCAGCTTGATTTGGGTTCGTTGGTGAAGAAAATGGAAATAAAAGATTGGAGCTTTTTAGGGCTACGGAGAATGGGTCCACTCACGCATTTAAGGATTGTCAAAGATCTCCCACCTAAATTTTTGCTTCCTTGTTTTCTCAATATTGAATTTGATGGTCCCAGACGGAGGTAGACGAAGGTGGATACCTTTGAAGGAATTGAACAATTGAAATTGGAGGAATCGATTTGGTTTGGTGTTTTGTTTGGATCTGTTCGGTGATGTTATTTTTTTAAAAGTTGAAGGTCTTTTTTATTTTTTTATCTAAGGGTATTTTAGTCATTTTAGTGATAAAAAATTGCTAACATCATCCTCATTTTAGGGACCCGAGACCAATATTCATTCAAAAAATAAAGACCTTATATCTAATTCAAATTATCCAGGGACACTATCGCAAATTCGACCAAAAGACATGAACCTGAGGGTAATTTACTCTTTCCTTCATTGAACGGCCTAGGGTTTTATATCGAGTTAGGGCTGATTTTTCTATATAAGGATAGGCAGCATAGACAACAAGTACCCATCACACAAAACACAAATCTCATATCAAGCTTTGGCTTTTATCTTTAGCTCGTAAGCCGGGCATTAGAGCCTAGTTATGGTTAGTAGGCCGGGCATTTGAGCCTGGTAGGCTGGGTAGTAGAGCCTGGTTAGTTGGATGGGCAGTAGAGCCTGGTTTGTATCGTTCGATATGCTAATGGAGCTTAATTTGTATAGTAATGATAGTGGTGGTGTGGTCAGATGTAGTCTTTATCATTTGTGTTTTTCTCTTGTCCTACTCTCTTATAATTTTAATAAAGTTCTCACTTTTCTACTAATTCTTTTCTTATCTACCAAGTCAGATCTACATATCTTCTCTTTATTTTTCCCATATTTCTTCCACCTTTGCCTATTTGTTCGAATCACTCTTGGGATAACTATTTCGGATCTGTCTTTAAATTATTTTCGATGTTCTAACATATTTTTTGTGCAACCTTACGTTTAAAACAATCCTATGGAAAATACAAGTGCAAGACTGAATCTGGTACATTGAAAAGATAAAGGCTTGTGGTGGACTTGATTTGGCACCAAAATCTTCTCCAATGACACTAGTGAAGAAGCTGCAGATCAATCTTTTGAGTGGACGCTGAATCGGAAGAGATTTCTCATTAGGGGGAGCAAATCTCTGAGTTTAGCGAATTAACCTCAGAATCTAAGACGGACAAGCAACTCAAAAGGTCAACAAGAGAGAGGATGTTGCCGACCAGATACTCTAATTCTGAGTATATTCTTGTCATTAATGAGGGAGAGACAAAGAGCTTTGAGGAAGTCCTAGAGCATGATGAAAAAGCTAGGTGGATGGAGGTTATGCAAGAGAAAATGAGTTTTTTTAGAAAGAAATGTACTTATGAGGTTGTGAAATTGTCTAATGGTAGGAAGCCCTTAATAAATAAATGGGTATATAAGCTAAAACGAGATGGTGATGATCTTATAAAATACAAAGTTTGACTAGTAGTGAAAGGTTTCAGTCAGAAGAAAGACATCAAGTTTGACAAAATATTTTTACAAAGTCGTGATGATGATCTTGGTTTGAGTAGTTCTTGGACTAATTGTAAGTCTGAGTTTGGAGTTAGAGCAAATGGATCTTAAGACTATTTTCCTCCATGGTGAGTTAGAGGAAGAAATCTACACATAGCAACCTGAAGTCTTTTAGGAGAAGGAGATGAAAGATCTGGTTTATCAGTTAACGAAGAGCTTGTATGGCCTACAACAAGCCTCAAGATTGTGATACAAGAAGTTTGACTTATTTATGATAAGTCATGGCTACACTTGGACAAATGTAGATCATTACATTTACATTTGTATATTTCATGATGGCCAATTCATAATTCTTCTATTATATATAGATGATATACTGATTGTTGGATATGATGCTTAGATAATAAAGAAGTTGGAAGATAATTTATCAAAATTATTTGGCATGAAAGATCTTAGTGCAGTAAGGAAAATTTTGGGTATGTAGATTATTTGTGATAGACAACATAGGAATCAATATTTGTCCAAGGAGAGGTAAACTGAGAAGGTACTATAGTGATTTAATACATATGATGTGAATTCAATCACTACACTTCTTATTGTCCAGTTTAAAATCATTAGAAAAATATGTCCTATAATAGAGGAGGAAAAGATAGACATGGCAAAAGTTCCATACTCAATATTTAAGAGTTTGATATATGCTATGGTGTGCACAAGTCCAAATATAGCTCACATGGATGGTATTATGACCAAGTATCTCTCTAACCCGGGAAGATATTATTAGGAGGTTATAAAATAAATCTTGAAATACTTACTAGACAGTTCATAGATGTCTTTGTGCTTTGGAGACTCGACAGTAAGCTTAGAAGATTTTCCAGATGCATATATGGTAAGAGACATTGACTTTAGAAAATCAACTTCTTGACATTTATTTACATTTGTTAGGGGAATTATTTCATGGCAGTCCAAACTACATAAATATGTTGTCTTATCTATAATTGAAGTAGAGTATATTGCATGCATTTGTATCCATCATTAAGGTCAACCAAAAGATCTCTTTAGTGGGTGTAAGACCATCTACTATCATACTATCGCCATGCCATTCCTATAGTACACCACGTCAAATTTGCCCCTGCACTCAGTTTTTCCCTTACTATGGTACCCTAGGTGTGCCACTGTTACAATATCTCACTACTGTCCATATGAACTCCATGTCAGTTCTACTTTTTTTAATACAATTAACTCTATTAAACTCGAACATGCTTTCAAACAAATTGAAAAATATTAAAATTTATTCTGAACTAACAAAAATTATCATTTTTTGAAATCAAAAAATTATGTTAAGTTAAGAATAATTTACATGAAAATTAAAAAAATACAGAAAAATAAAAAAGTGTGCATCTAGTAAACTATTTAGTTTTTAGGGAAAAGTACACATAAGTACTCTGTGTTTACCTATTTCCAAGAAAAGACTGTGTGATTTTATTTTTCCAAATTTAGTACCTGTGTTTTTATTTCCGGGACAACTTTATTCTCGGGTAGAATTTTTGGCTGACTGGCCACCTGTCCTCGCCACATCACCGACATGTCAATTTCTTTTTCTTACTTTTTGTCTGGGTGATTTGGCAGAGCAAATTAAAATTTCAGTCCTTTTTTGAATTATATTTGCTTTATCAAAACCAAACCCAAGGGAGGAGGAGAGGGGAAGAGGAGAGGGGAAGAGGAGAGGGGGGGGGAGAAGGGAAGAGGAGGGCGGAGGAGGAGAAGAAGGGAGGAGGAGGAGGATGATGAAGGAGGAGGAGAATAAAGGAGGAGAAGGGAGGAGGAGAGGGGAGGAGAAGGGCGGAAGAGGAGGAGAAGGGTGAATGAGGAGGAAGGTGGAGGAGGTCGGTGAAGGAGGAGGAGGAGAAATGAGGAGAAAGGAGGAGGAAGGCAGAGGAGGAAGAAGAAGAGGGAGGAGAAGGAAGGAGGAGGGAGGAGGAAAAAGAGGAAGATGGGTGGACCACGTGGCACTTACGTAGTTCTCATGTGGCATTGCCATGTGGCCAAGGCTGCCCAGGACTAAAAATGTCCCTGAAATAAAACTACAAGTACTAAATTAAAAAAACACACGATCTTTTTTTGGAATAGGCCAAACCACATAGTACTTGTGTGTACTTTTCCTTATTTTTTATACATTTCGATAATAAAAAGCACTTAATTTCTTTCTCATTGGAGGATAAGTCTTTTTGTAAGCTAACAAACTTTGAAATTTTGCTTGGTGTATTTTGGCTTTATCGCTTAATATTTTGGCCTTGGTTATTTTTTCAATGCTTTCAATTTTATTTTTCTCTTGCAGTTGGAAGACGTATAAGACTTATTGTGCAAGAGCCACCAATTTTTTAAACTAAATTTGAATTGCGTATAGCTTTGTAGCATCATCACTTGTAGTGGCTTTTTCCTTTCCTTTTGTGATTTTTTGCAGCATCCCTGCCAATTGGATGTGACATGTCGATCTTTTGCTTATTGAAGTAGAGGGGTCGACAAGAACTGAATAATTTCCCTCCTAAATGGTTCATGTTCTCTTAAGACTTCCACTAATCTCTATATCTTGTGTCTCATTCGGAGAGGTGAATGTTTATTCTTGCATTCCAGTATTCCACTTGGGATATTTGTCCATGACTTTCGTAAATATATACAAATCAGTAAAACTTTTGTGTGCATATTATAATATATTTCATGTGCTTCAGCCAAAATATTTGATTCGATATTTCTGCTTTGCTTTTATCGAAATGCATGACTATATACATTAATCCATCCTCCACACATCTCAGATAGGCATTAATGATAACTTTTTATTTGCTTCATATTTCTAAGGCTAAGATCATTGGGATGTTCTATTCGACTTTGGTCATACGAATTTTTGATTCGCGCCTAAAGTTCTTGCCCCTTCTAGTTGTTGCCAATTATTGAATCATCACTATTTTGTATGCAAGAAAACATTAAGATAATATTTTCTTCAATACTCCATGTTTAATAAGTTATTTCAATTTTTTTTGAAGGAGACACATATGGTTGTGAGTTTTGGGTGGGTTTGGCTAGGTATTTGATGGATTTTGTAAGTTATGAAAAAAATGAGAAATATCTTGGTGGGTATGATAGATTTGAGAATAATTTCCTAGGTGTTGAGGATAAACTAATGGGTTTTAACAATAATTTGGTAGTTATTAAGGGTAATTTAGTAGATGTTGAATGTAATTTGTTGGGTGTTGAGGGTTGATGAGTGTGAAAACACTCATCTTTTGTGCGTGTTATTAGAGTCTTTTTACCTTTGTTTATTTTGTTAGTGTTGGAAATGTATGGTATTTGTGTGAATATTGTGCATTGTCCATTTTCGTGATGTCTTTTGAGTCTTATTATGTTTTACTTGGTTTTATAGGTTTTGGAGTGCTAAATGGAGGTTTTGGATGTGCCATGCTTCATCGAACGCAATCGGGCCTATCGGGAAGGAAGGACAAACAACTATGGGTCGTGGGCTTTTGACGGGGATTGACCTCTGGTGACTAAAATGGAGATAACTTTCGCATAAGGAGTCCAATGGAGGCAAGTGAGATGGCGTTGGAAAGAAGACATCCGGGGCTACAACTTTGTTTCTGATGGGCTTCGTCAAATTCCGAGTTTAAGAGGGCCAAATATCAAGTTCAAAGTCAGGGTCCAGATCTGGCGAAAATTCCTCCGAGTGGGCCGAAATTGAAGGATGATTTTGGGCCCAAAATGGGCTCCTTGGCCCAATCCGTGGCTGCATGCAAAGAAGTGAATTGAACATTGTTAGGTGGTTTTTAACTTATGCTAAGAGGACAAGGGGATGGAAAGAAAAACACCTTTGTATTAAAAACCATACTTTAGACAACTTTGGAGGACACTTTTGTTTCCACCATCATTTTCATTATTATCATCTTGGAGTAGAACTTGGAGAAGAGGAGGAGGAACTTAGAAGAAGAAGATCATCAAGGAAGCTTACTCTCTCCATTTTCTTGTTTAGGATTTTATGGTTTTGGTTTGAACTATTGAAGGTACTTTTCATTGTGTTTTCATCTTTTAATAGTTAAGTTGACTTTGTGTTTCTATGTTCATTTTTTTGTTAATCATGTGTTTGATCTTGGATGAATTTGTGAGTGCATGAATCAAGAGTGACAACCTTGAATCTATTCATAAATTTAGTCCGATTGTTGTGAATTGATATCGTTGATTTGATCTAGGATTGACAACCCTATGTTAATTAATGATATTAAACTTGGTAATTTTAGAATCATCACCCAATCAAGTTAACCAATTCGCTTAGCTTAAGATTTAAGAACGCATATCTGGTACTTAACGAACAAAATCTCTTTTTATTCCCTGTGGAGACGATTCAATTTATCACTATATTACTTGTGCGATCGTGTATCCTTGCACGTATTTTGATCCAAGTTTGGACGCATCAAGTTTTTGGCGCCGTTGCCGGGGAATAGAAGTTTGAATTTGTTTTCGTTAATATTGGAACTAGTGTTCTTAATTTTGAGACTAAGCTTTGTTACATGTTTATTATTCTTGTTGCATTTGATCCTCTCTGTTGAGTGTTATAGTATCATACAAGTACAGGAGGTGAATGCCAAATACTCGTCGTGAGAACCAACCTCTTCTTGAGCAAGATTCGGAGATTGAACAAACCATTCGACGAATCAGGAGAAGAAACTTACATATAGAAGAGATGGGTGATCGACAAGTAGTCAATGTTCCTGCCGCTATGAGACACAAGTCACACCCAAGGCTTGTTGACCTTCGATCAAGCATTGAGTATCCAACCGTAGAGGCAAACAATTTCGAGATCAAGAGCAACCTCCTTTCAATAGTTGAAAAAGACCAATTTGGAGGTTATCCCTCAGAAAATCCAGCAAAGCACATCCGAAATTTCGAGGATCATTGTTCGACAGTAAAGTACAATGGTGTCACACCAGATGCCATCAAGCTTCGACTATTCAAGTATAGTTTGAAAGATGATGCTAGGGAGTGGGTAGATTCATTTCCAGCCGGCACCTTCACAACATGGGACGAGCTTACCGACAAGTTCTTGGAAAAGCATTATCCTCCAGGTAAAACCACTCAACTGCGTAATAAGATTTCTCAATTTAAACAGCTAGGTGGTGAATCGTTGCACGAGGCTTGGCATCGCTTCAAGAGACTACTTCGCGAATGCCCACATCATCAGATACCAGAATGGATGCTTATCCAAATATTCTACAATGGATGTGAGCCACTTATTCGAGTCAACCTAGATGCAGCAGCTGGAGAAAACTTGACAGATAAGTCGAAAGCTGATGGTTTTCAAATCATTGAAGCCATGGCTACCAACAACCATGATTGGGGAGAACGAACTAAGAGAAAGAGAGTTGCTAGTGTTCAAGACAATGATGAAGTGACTGCTTTGAAGGCACAGGTAGCAACGCTTACGCAACTAGTTAAAGGATCAATGTCACTTCAAGCAACATCATCATCTCAGGTATGCGAAATTTGCAGTGGACCACATGGCACGGATAGCTGTTCATTTATTGCTGAGCCTGTAAATTTTGTGGGTAATACTAATAGGAATAATGATCCTTATTCCACTACGTATAACCCGGGTTGGAGAAACCACCCAAATTTTTCTTGGAAGAATAATATAGGTCAACAGGCACCTCAACAACCGAGACCACCTTATGGAGGTGGAAATGTTCAAGGTCCTCCACCTCAGCAATTCCAGCCATATCAACAAAGGTGGCAGCAACACGGACCACCACCACAAGATCGTCGAGGTGAGGATGAACTGCGCAAGCAAGTGTTGAGCCATGAAGCAACCACCCAAAATCTTGAAGTACAAATCAGTCAGTTGGCAACGCAACTCAACGCGAGACCACCAGGCACTCTTCCAAGCAATACCAAGGCTCCTCCCACCAAACAAGAGCATTGCAAGGCCATCACAACTAGAAGTGGCCTAGACTTGGAGAAGAATGCAGTGAAGACTCCAGTAATTCCTCCACCAAGGAAGATAGTTGGGGAAGAGGAAGATGAGCTACAAGTAACTCCTATCACTGGAGAAAAAGATAAGGTACCTAAGGAAGCAGTCAAGCCAACACCGGAAAGGAAGTACCCTCCACCGCCATTTCCTCAAAGGGTGAACAAGTAAGTCATGCACCAAAGCTACCATAAGTTCTTGGAGCTTTTCAAGAACCTTCATATCAACATACCGCTCCTTGACGCTTTTGAGCAAATGCCAACATACCGGAAATGGATCAAGGAATTCATTTCAAAGAAGAGGAGCATTGATGATTTTGAAGTCATTCCCTTGACGAGAGGGTGTAGCGCTGTCTTGAGCCAAGATTTACCCCAAAAGATGAAGGATCCAGGGAGTTTCACCATTCTATGCACAATTGGTGACCAAGTATTCAAGAAGGCGCTCATTGATTTGGGCTCCAGCATTAATCTCATGCCTTTATCCATATTCCAGAAGCTAGGATTGGGCGAAATGAAGTCTACATCGATAGTACTCCACCTCGCAGATCGGTCAGTGACTAGACCAAAAGGGATAGTTAAAATTTGCTCGTGAAGGTAGATACCTTGATCTTTCCAGTTGATTTCATCATCATGGAGATGGAGGAAGATCGTGACGTTCCACTTCTCCTTGGCCGCCCATTCCTTGCTACTGGAAAGACCAGCATAGATGTGGAAAAAGGAGAGTTAAGGTTCAAAGTTTGTGATGATGAAGTTGTGTTCAATGTCTTTGAAGCTGCAAAATACTCTTCCACCGACGATGACTGCTACCGGATCGACATTATTGATGAGATTGTGTATAATTTGGATGTTGTTATTGAGGATGATTCACAGAAAATCCAAGAACCAGATCTGAAACAAGATGAGCAAAATATTATGGAGCAAGCAAAATGGGTTCGCGCAGCAGAATCACTAGAGCTTGATGATATACCAAGGTCAAAGTTGCAAGCGTCGATTATTATACCACCTGACCTGGAGCTCAAGCCACTACCAGATCATCTCAAGTATGCCTATTTAAGTGAAGGTAATAAGTTGCCAGTTATTATCTCTGCCTCTTTGAGCCAGGATCAAGAAGAAAAACTCCTCAAGATCATTGGGGAACATAAGGAGGCTATCGGTTGGACACTTGGAGATGTCAAAGGAATCAGTCCTTCTCTTTGTCAACATAAGATCATTTTGGAGGATGATTTTTCACCATCAGTGGAAGCACAACAACGACTCAATCCAAAGCTGAAGGAGGTAGTGAGAAAAGAGGTGATCAAGTGGTTAGATGCCGGCATCATCTATCCAATCTCCAATTCAAAATGGGTAAGCCCTACTCAATGTGTGCCAAAGAAAGGAGGGATTACAGTCGTCCCTAATGAGAACAATGAGCTAATCCCTACACGAATGGTAGTTGGTCAGCACGTTTGCATTGATTTTCGGAAATTGAATAAGGCAACTTGGAAGGATCATTTTCCATTGCCGTTTATTGATCAAATGCAAGACAGATTGGCAGGTCATGCTTACTACTGCTTCTTGGATGGATATTCCGGTTATCTGCAAATCGCTATCGCTCCAGAAGACCAAGAGAAGACTACATTTACCTGTCCTTATGGTAATTTTGCTTTTCGCAGGATGCCATTTGTACTTTGTAATGCACCTGCCACCTTCCAGCGATGTATGATGGCTATCTTCTCTGATATGGTTGAGCATCAAATAGAGATCTTCATGGATGATTTCTCAGTATTTGGTAATTCATATGAGGAGTGTCTTCTAAACTTGGATAAAGTACTTGAGCGATGCAAGGAAACCAACCTAGTCCTCAACTGGGAGAAGTGTCATTTCATGGTCACCGAAGGAGTGGTTTTAGGCCACAAAATATCAAGTGAAGGGTTGGAAGTCGACAAAGCCAAATTGGAAGTCATTGACAAACTTCCTTATCCTGTGACAGTTAAAGGAGTTCGAAGTTTTCTTGGCCATGCCGAATTTTATCGAAGATTCATCAAAGACTTCTCCAAAATCTCCAAGCCTCTTTGTCAGCTATTGGAAAAGGATGCACCTTTTATCTTCAATGAAGCATGCAAGCTAGCATTCAACACTTTGAAGAAGGCATTAGTTTCTGCACCGATTATTATATCACCAGACTGGGAGCTATCATTTGAGATTATGTGCGATGCAAGTGGCTATGCGGTTGGGGCGGTACTTGGCCAGAAGAAAGACAAAGGATTTCATGCAATAAACTATGCTAGTCGTACTTTGGATGATACCCAGATCAACTATGCAACTACAAAGAAGGAGTTCCTAGCCGTGGTATTTGCACTTGACAAGTTCCGAGCTTACCTACTTGGAAGTAAGGTAATTGTCTACACAGATCATACAACAATTCGCTACCTCTTTGCCAAGAAGGATGCAAAGCCGAGGCTCATCTGATGGATACTCCTACTCCAAGAGTTTAATATTGAGATTCGAGACTGAAAAGGTGCAGACAACCCAGTAGCTGATCATCTATCACGCCTAGAGAACCCATTGGTAACATCTTTTGCACCAATTAATGAATTTTTCCCTGATGAACAACTTTATGCATTAGATGTGGTTTCAATTCCATGGTATGCTGATATAGTGAACTATCTTGTGAGTAACATCATGTCTCCTAACATGTCTTCCGACAAGAGGAAAATATTTTTGCATGATGTCAGGTTTTATGTATGGGATGAACCCTATCTTTTTAAACAAGGGAAAGAACAACTTTTGCGAAGATGCATACCTCAAGAAGAGCAAGAGCTCATTCTCCACCATTGTCATAACTCTTTGTATGGAGGCCATTTTGCTGGTGAACGCACAGCTGCTAAGGTATTACAGAGTGGATTCTACTGGCCTACACTTTTCAAGGACGCTGCAGCATTTGTAAAGAAATGTGACCATTGTCAGAGGACAGGTAATATCTCTCGTCGTCATGAGTTACCATTACAGGGAATAATGGAAGTTGAGATCTTTGACGTATGGGGCATAGACTTTATGGGACCCTTTGTACCATCCGAGCACAACCTCTATATCCTTCTAGCGGTTGACTATGTGTCAAAGTGGGTCGAAGCAATAGCACTCCCAACGAACGATGCTAAGGTGGTAGTCAAGTTCTTGCAAAAGAACATCTTCAGTCGATTCGGAACTCCCAGGGTGCTCATCAGTGATGGTGGTAAGCATTTTCGAAACAATCTTCTTGCAAATGCACTAACAAAATATGGGGTTACACACAAGATTGCAACAGCTTATCACCCTCAGACTAGTGGCCAAGTTGAGGTTTCTAATAGAGAAATCAAGCGCATCCTCGAGGTCACAGTGAACCCATCATGGAAAGACTGGTCTGGCAAGCTGAACGATGCACTGTGGGCGTACAGGACTGCATACAAGACTCCAATCGGGATGTCACCATACCAGTTGATTTATGGGAAAGCTTGCCATCTTCCAGTTGAGCTTGAGCACAAGGCATATTGGGCACTACGCCGGTTGAATTTCAATCTTGACAAAGCTGGCAAGAAAAGAATGCTACAACTTGAAGAGCTCGACGAATTTCGTCTCAGAGCCTATGAAAATGCCAAGCTTTACAAGGAGAGAACTAAGAAATAGCATGATAAGAAGATCGTTCATCGAGAGTTTTATGAAGGTCAACAGGTGCTGCTATACAATTCATGCCTCAAACTCTTCCCCGGAAAGTTGAAGTCCAGGTGGACCAGACCCTACACAGTAGTCACTATTTCTCCTCATGGAGCAATCCAAATTCGAAACACTGATACACATGAGGAATTTAAAGTCAATGGACAGCGTTTAAAGGCATATCTCGGTCACCAGTTTGACCATGAAAAGGTTCGTACAGACCTTGAGGATCCCGCACCCTAAAACAATTCAAGAGAGGTAAAGTCTAGCTAACGACTATAAATCAGCATGTTGGTGTATATAATTTGATAATTTTTTTTTTAATTATCTTGATGATTTTAATTCTTGTTGAAGTTTGTTTGTTTGCATCTTTGTACCTATTGTCTTGATAATTTTTGTGAGTTTTATTGTGTCCACTTGATTTGATGATTTGGTTTGATTGATGAAATTGTTGAGGAGTGCATGGTTAAGCTTGAGAGAAGAAGCTCAGGGAGGTTCGTAACACTAGGCACTCATTTTGGGATCGACCGCCGGATTAGACACTCGAAACGGTATGCAATATTTGAAGACTTTCTTGATGGGATTTGTAAGTTTTTGCATTGAACAAGGATGATTTTGAGCAAAATTGGACAAGCTATCGGACGTTGGGTTAAAGCCGTCGAACGCCGGATTAGACATATTCGGGCAAAAAATTTTCGTGCATCAGACCCATCGGACGCCGGAAATGATGCTTTTGGGCAGATTTTTTTGGTCGAGGCAAGACCCGTCGGACACCGGGTTCGAGCCACCAGACGCCAGAAATGGCAAATTTGGGCAGAAATTTTCTTCAAGGACAACCCGTCGGACGCCGGGTTCGGGCCATCGGACGACGGGTTTGGGAAGTTTGGGCAGATTTTTTTTTTCAAACTTTATAACACCCAAACCTTCACACCCTCTCACTTTTCACTCAAAACATAAAACCCACTCTCTCACTCTCTACAATACCCATTCTTCTACCCAAACACCAAACACCCATTCTTCCTCTCCAAAACCCATTCTTCTACCCAAACACCAAACACCCATTCTTCATCTTCCAAGAACCCAAACTTACAAAAACCCAATCTTTCCAAATTACCCACTCAATCACAACCCCCATTCCTTAATCCAACTTTCCCCAACATAAGAAAACACAAACACCCAAAACCTAACTTTTGTTTTGTGTTTTGCTAGATGTTTCAAGGTTCAACATGTCCGAAAAAGCAACTTCAAGACGTGACTCACGACTACCAACTCGTAAGAGGGACCGCCCAACTCATTCTCCTCCACCTATATTCACGGACACATACGATAGTCACCCACCTACGCTACCCAACATCGCCGCCCAATATCAAGCTCCCTTTGCAATTTTTGAAGGTTGGGAGGGAGAGAGGTATTCCCGATTCAAAGCTCTAGAAACTATAGGACATTTTAAGATAGATTGGGGTGATATGCATATCTTGGGTATTGATGAAGAATTGAGAACTTCTTTGAAACATTTTGGTTGGGAGTACTTTGCCGATAATGAGGTAAATGCGTACGAGAGCTTATCTTGTGAATTTTATTGCACGTATAAGGTCGCCACTGATCGTAGCTACTTTACGGCATGATTGTTTGACACTACATTTAGAGTGCATGTTGGAAACTTCAAACAACTTTTTGGACTACGTAAAGGGGGTGGTGATGTTTTGGATTTTAAGCCTGCTGAACTTGCTCATAGAGAATGGCTTGAGATTTCAGGTTTTGATAGGTATGAGAGTGGGTTAGCAGCTAGTCAACTCATTAAGGAACCGCATATTGCAATCTTGCATCATTTTATGAGTTTGACATTTAGTGGTCAACGCGAGGAGAGTAAAATTTATCGTCCTCAATTGTATGCCATCCATTGCTTGCAAAATAACATTCTATTCAATACTTGGAACTTGATTTTAGATGTTTTTAACCGCACTGTGACTGAGAAGCCTTCCCGGTTATACCTTGGTCATATTATTACTGGTCTTGCACAAGATTTCTTTCCTAGGAGATTTCCAACATTCAAAGGGGGTCCTCCTATAGCCCCAATCAAGATCAACATCCATAAGCAACACCTCAGCAAGCTAATCGAGAAGACCACTCACAACGGGCAGAAGGTTGTGACATACAAGGAGTGGGCTAAACGCCCTTCAGTCCAGAACTGCCTCAAGGAACCCATCCAACAACCAGGGCCTTCTGAGCCTCAAGCACCAGTGGATAATCATTCGGCACAAATTCAAGATTTGCATTTGCGGATTCAACACTTGGAGGAGGCGGCTGATACCAATGCGGCCAACTGGGAGAGAATATTCGAGTACAATGCTCGAATGGAGGTGGCGCAAACAGAACGATTTGCTCAATAACGTGCGTACGAAGAATGAATGCAAGCATGGGCTGCAAGCTTCAGTGGGAACTTCCCACCACCTCCGAATTGACCAGGGAGCACTCTGTTTCCTTTTTCTTTTATTTTTGTTTTTCATTTGTCTATGTTTTTGTGTGCTTGTGTTTATTTGGTTTCGTTGATTTGTCAAGTTTATTTTCTTTTTATGTTTAGGTGTTTATTAGTATCTTGTTTGTTCACTTTGAGGACAAAGTATTTTCTAAGTGTGGGGGAGGGTTCCATTGTGGAATCCATTGTGTTTAGGTCCTTGTTTAGGTTGTTTGTGCAAATTTAAGTTTTGGCATGAAATTTTCAAAATTTTGACCCTCTCAACATTTTTAAGCTTGTTTTAGAAGATTGTCACGTTCTTAGTTAGGAATTTAGCTAGAGCTCAATGATTAAGAATTGGTAGATTTCTTTAACTCGGTTGTTTAGGTTAGTAGTCTAGCTATGTAGACTAGACTAGAGGGTTTATGTGTGAACCTTGTGAGTAAAATTAAGCCGAAGGAGGAGACAACAGTCTTCAATTATTCATGAGGGGCATTTTTGAGTCTGGTTGATTGAGGTATCCTGCTAGTACTTGTTGTCGTCTCGGTTGCGTAGGGGCATACATTTTCCTTGACATTGAGCCTTGTACTTATTAGACAAAATCCCTTGTTTTGACCATTTGAGCTTAACTTCTTGTTGATTATCCTAGCCTAACCAAATTTAGCCTTCATTTCATCATTTT
>SOPF01024098.1:0-34690 GCA_012979155.1 Hypericum perforatum | reverse complement strand
TAGTGACAAGGACATTGTATATCCTAGGCTTGATGATGCTTTAGGTTAAAAATGCTCCTGCTTTACGACAAGAAGGGATAAAACCATCATCAAACATTTAAATCAATTAATAATAATTTCTTTTAGCTTTATAAGATATATGGTTTTTGACAAAAACATAATTATTAAATTCTACTTTAAATATTATGTGATTCAAATCTATTTGATTATTAGATGGTTTAAAAAAATGAAAATAGTCACATCTTCGAAAGAGATTGTTTTGTTTAATGTTTATTTTATTATCCATCCGTCTTCATCCCTGATTAACTAATTAACAAAGTTGAGAAATTTTCATAGATATTAATGGGATTACAATTTTTTGCAACATGATTTTAGTTCCAAAAATAATTTTTTACAACATAAATTCGAATGTCTTTCTTAGCAAAAATTGACTTTCAACCGTGATACGTCAGGATAAAAGTGAAAACATGTTTGCTTTGAGAGGGAAAGGAGGAGAGATAGGCAAAAGAAGGAGGAGAGAGGGAAAGGTGAAGAGAGTGATTAGGAGAGGAGGAAAAATAAGAAAGGAAAGAGAGGTGTGTGTTTTAAAATTATAAAAAGAAAACACTAAATTAAAATTTTAATTTGTGTCAATTAATGTTGCCAACCAATTTAAAAAATTTATTTGGTGTGTGTCACGTTAGTGTGAATGTGCGATTTTTTCTAGGTTTGGAATCAATTTTAACTCAAAAAATCATCCGAATTTATGTCGAAAAAAAATAAATAACTTCAAAACAAAAAATTATTTCGAAAACACAAAATCATATTATAAAAAAAATTTAATCACCACGAATAGAATTTTCCTTCCCCTTCCGGCGGCATTATGTTAGGGGGACGCTTGTGGAGCTCGGGAGACATGCGGTGTTAATTTTTTTTTTAGATTCTATTCTAATAACTATTTTATTACAATATGCTAGGAATCGAATCTAAACTTTCCAAATCTTTCTCTACCCTTGTGTTGGTGGATCAAAGTTCATTTGATACATGCGGTGTTCTTGGGCTTGGTATTGTTTATTAGTTACGCACCTTCTACGGATCGAAGATGACCATGCAGGCTTTTCACCAATTAGACCTCAGTGAGAGGTCATCCGGCCCATGCCATTTGTCCCTTGGAGAAGGGAGTCTCCTCTGCTCAATGTTTTTATAAACAACTTAGAGAACAATTCTTTCTGTTCTTCGAGTTCCGATCGACTACATAAACAATATATATTTCTCAAATGTTAGTATAATTTTTATAGTCTTATACAACCTAGATTTGTATTATTCAATTTTTGTATTTTTGAACATGTTTTAAAAAAATGTGATTAATTATTCAAAGTGCAGTCTCACACTATATCATATCATAGTATAAATAAAAAACATGAAATGGTAATAGGACTATTGTCATTGAAAAAAGCTTGGACATGTTTTTCTTTTCTTTTTTAGGGGCAGGGCTTGGCGTGTATGATACTCTAGTCTATATCGATTTCGTCTGGGTCTAGTGGAGGATCGTCTTCAGTTAGTATTATTTTCTTGACGTAACGCTTCTCTTATTTTTCTGCATTTGTTTCGGCAAATATCCTAGTAACGGTATTACATGGCCTAAATTATTTGCAATGCGATCTTCACATTACATAATCCAACAGTAATAGTTTCGAACTAATCTTGTCAACTTATTTAAGGGTAAATTGCCCTCCTGTCCCTCGCCTTTGCTTAAATTACTATTTTCATCCATACTGTTTCAAAAATGATGATTTCGTCCTCCAGATTTGATTTAATAGCACTCTAAGGTCCCTGGTACCGGAATCGGAAAATTTCTCCGGCAAAATTGGACTTAAGATTACGAAAATACCCTTTACCTTTGAAAAGTAAAACAATTAATTGAAACACAATCGTAATTTGTATTGAGCTAAAATTTTGCATGAAGCATCGTAATAATACACATGATTTACTCAAAATATTTCAGAATTTTTGGAGGTACAGAAGTATTTTTTTTATTTTTCAACATGCCAAAATTTTTTAAAATTATATAAAATAGAAAATTTGTCTAATTGAGCTGAAACTTGTCCCATGTGCTCTTAAGAATATCTAGTGAATTTAGGACCTAAAACTTGTTCTATGTGTCTTTAAGAATCTTTACTAAATACTCCATTTTTAGTAAAAAAATAAATTAAAACTTTATATTTTTGGTATCCCTAGACTTTTTCAAAATTGGCTAGCGAGAAACTAGAATTTTTGATTTGTAAATTCATTAAAGATGCTTAAAGACATTTCAGCCCAATTAGACAAATTTTCTATTTTATATGATTTTACAAAATTTTGGCATGTTGAAAAATAAAAAAAAATACTTCTGTGCCTCCAACATTTCTGAAATATTTTAGGTAAATCATGTGTATTTTTAGGATACTTTATACAAAATTTTAGCTCAATACGAATTACGATTGTGTTTCAATTTATTTTTTTACTTTTCAAAGGTAAAGGGTATTTTCGTAATCTTAAGTCCAATTTTGCCGGAGAAATTTTCTGATTCCGGCACCAGGGACCTTAGAGTGCTATTAAATCAAATCTGGAGGACGAAATCATCATTTTTGAAACAGAAGGGACGAAAATAGTAATTTAAGCAAAGGAGAAGGACGGGAGGACAATTTACCCCATATTTAATGTAAAATAGGGGACAGTACCTATAATTTAAAAATTTTGCACCTGTGATTTTATGATTTTCAAACGCCAAAACATATACTTGTTATTTATGGAACACAATAGTTAACGACTTGGATAATTACTCGGTAATTTAGCAGGTAACCATGTCAAATGACCTCGTTTTTAGGACCATGTGGCACACCAACTTAATCTTTTCTAATAATAGTTTCTACTTTGTTTTATTTATTATTTTTAAATATTTTCATTTTTTTCAAGAATAAATAAATTTAAGATTACAACATACTTTTTCTTATTGACAACTCATCACTCAAGACTAAATAAAAGGGTGAATTGGTGCACCACGTCTTCCAAAAATAATGTCAGTTTGACGTTCTTCCGTGTGAGATATTTGACAATTAATTGAGTCGATAAATGTTATGACCGACAAATAACATATAAATTTTTTGTCATTTCCAATCCACAACATCATAACTGATTCATTTATTAAATTACAAAATATTAAACTAAACTTTTTCCTATAAAATAGTATCATTGAATCAGTCATGGATCATCACATTGATAAGCACTGATTCAGAGTCTCCGAGTTTTAAAAAAAATTTGGTTAAAGCTTTTCCAATAATTCATGTCCGATTCCATTTCAAGGAGTTGAGTTTTACATTTTTTTTAGTTAATAAATCATAATATCCCATTATTCGAAATAATTCTGGTCGTTGGTATTACATTTTATGTAGGCCATTAAGAATGGAGCTAATGAATTGCAAGATTAAAACAAATAGAATAAGTTCCGATTCGAGGTCAGCTACAAAAGGGAGTCTACGCAACACCAATTTTCAAAGTAATGACATCATGATTAAATTCCGTGTATCCGATGGCAATGCGATTATAAGTTAAACAATTATGGAAGTGTGAATTAACCGTAGATATCCTCCAGGACAGTGGCGAGAGACACTTTTGATATAGTGGTCGGAGGTAACCGCGTTTATTGTTGGACTGAAAATGTAGGATATTTAGTCATCTCTCACTCTAATTTTTTTTTCAACTGTCGACCTAGTCAGACAACTGTAGTATTATTTTTTTGATAAATTATTCTTAGATCTTCTTTAGAATTTCGTCATCTCATTTTTGGCATCCTTCGGTTTTCAGAAATAACGTTTCAGTCCCTCGTGCTTAGTTTTATTATATTTTAGAGTCCTTCTTGTAGGAATATGTTATTTTTTTCAAACCCTTTTAAAAAGATCAAATCATATTTTCCACTTAAACAAAAATATCTATTCTTTTCATGTAAAATTTAATGAAAGAGAATAATTTCTTATTAACATAATAAAGGAACACCAGAATGAAGTTTATATACAAGAAGGAAAACAAGATGAATCAAGAGGAACATTAATGGGTCTCGAGAAGAAGCAGAAGTCGACATTGATGATGGGCCAGAGAACAGTTGGGCCTTGGAGGAAGCGATAGTAACAACCAGCAACGGAAAGAAACTGTCACTAGCCGTTAGAGGAAGATGAAGTGCGGGAGAGAGAAAATGTGCGAGGAGAAACATCCGTACCAATCCTGCACTTCTTGGAAGTACACGAAGAGGCCCATGGACAGGAAGTATCATCCATTTCAACACTCCTCCTCAAGCTTGGTGTGAATATATCATGAACACAAAGCTTGCACAAGTGTTTATTGAATTAATCTAAGTTGAGAGCCTCAGTAAGCACATCTGCAGCTTGGTCTTCACTTCTTGTAAAAGGAGTTGTTACGATTTCGCTTTTAACATTGTCCCTTATAAAGTGACAATCCACTTCAATATGTTTGGTTCTTTTATGAAATATTGGATTAGTTGCAATGTGAATTGCATTCATGTTATCACAAAATAGATTTATCCAGCACTGCACATTAAACTTCAGCTCCTGCAGAATGCTCCAAGTCCAAACAAGCTCAGTGGTTGCAAAAGATATGGCCCTGTATTCAGCTTCAGCAGATGAACGAGATACCATCGATTGCTTCTTTGATCTCCAGATTACAAAGTTATTCCCATCAAACACGTAGTATCTAGTAGTAGACTTACGAAGATCAACTTTAGCAGCATAAGAAGCATCTGCAAAACCACAAATAGACAGATTATTATTCCTTTGCATAAGAATTCCCTTTCTAGGAGATTCTTGAGGTTTATGCATAGCACGACTTATTAGACTTATTAGACTCATAGCAAAGGTTATATCTGGTCTTGTAATAGTCAAATAAATTAACCTTCCTACCATTCTTTGGAATCTATGAATATCAGTAACAAAAGGACTATCTTTTGGTACATTGAAATTTACTTCTATTGGAGTGCTGACAGGTTTTGAATCAAGTTTTTCAGATTCTTTCAGCAAATCTAAAACATATCTTATTAGTTTAAATTGCCGCATCAATGGTTTTAAAATTCCATATTACTAGTTTGATGAGTTTACGTTAATTGTTTATGCGAGATGTCAGAATGTGAGATTACACAAAATTTTTATAAAGATTATTCAAATTGAATTCGTTCGGATAGTTGGTTTAAATCAATGCCTATAACAGGTTGATCAAATTCTACATCCTTCTTGTTGCCATCCGTCTGTTGCGTCCTTTTCTTTCTTTTGTGCTTTTCTGCATTTTTCCACATCCTTTTTCACTCACATTGATCAAACTAGTAACCAGTAACATATCTTTGGGAAGATTAGCTAAAATCAGTATCCCCGTGAAGCGAACCAGTCACTCATATATATAAAACCAGTATCTCAGTGAAGCTAACCAGTAACTCAAATATGTAAAACCAGTATTTCAGTGAAGCCAATCAGTAAGTCATATAAGTAAAACCATCAATGCAACAAAGCAAACCAGTAATGCAACCAAACAAACTAGTAATACAATCAAAGAAACCAGTAATGCAACTAACTGAACCAGCAATGCAACCAACAAACTACCTATGCAACAAAGCAAACTAATAATATAACCAAATAAACTAGTAATGCAACCAAATAAACTAGCAATTCAACCAAACAAACCAGTAATGCAATAAAATAAACCAGCAATACAACCAAACTAATTAGCAATGCAACCAAAAAAACTAGTAATGCAACCAACTGAACCAGCAATGCAACAAAACAAACCACCAATGCGACAAAGTAAACTAGTAATACAACTGAACAAACCATTAATGCAACCAACTGAACCAGTCATGCAACAAAGCAAACTGGTAATGCAAATCAACCAAACCAACAATGCAAATCAACCAAACCAGTAATGCAAATCAACCAAACTAGCAATTTCGAACCAAAAACATAAAGAACCACAAACAAGCGTACCTTTGCAGTTTGTTCGTAGTTAGGTGAGATGCTATTGGCAATGAAGAAACCATTATCATAATCGAAAGGAATACTTGTTACAACCTCTAATTCATCATCTCAAGGAACACTTATTATAACCTCTAAAACATAAGTAGCAAACCAGCAATATTAATGAACAAACCAATAAGTCAAATCTGATTAACGAATCCAATTAAAGAATCCAGTAATTATCAAAACAAATAAGCGTGGTATAATGAATCTAACGAATCCAAATAGCGCACCATCAGGATCTCTTGAATCACCCATATCTTAAATCGTTAATCGTTAATTGAAAAGGTTGAAGATGTTGTTGGAAGATGAAACAAAACAGAAGATGAAGAAATATGGAAGGAGAAGATGGATGGTTTGTTTTAGGCTTAATTAGAGAGAGATAATTATGGTAGAAAAGTAGGTGGTTACTTTTTTAAAAACCAAAATTAGTGGGTGGTTAGTAAAGGGTAATTAATGGAGAGACAAACATATATATTAAAGATTTCTACATTAGTGATTGAGTGATTAAATAAGTAATGGGTAATTTTACACATTTAACATCCTTCCTATATAGGGAGGATGGGATTCGTTCCCACAGTTCCTTAACCCATGTATTTGCTTCAAAGAGGTTAACGAGGTCAAAAGGTTTATAATTGATCAATTTTGTTAGTTGAAGTTTCGAGTTTGGAATTATTAAGCTGTAATTTTTTTTCAATCATTGTCAAAGCTTAAAATTTAAATATCTTTGAATTTTACAATTTCTTATACTGTTAAATTACAAGCTAAATTATTAATCAACAAAAAAAATATAAAGTGAGGAATAACATGAAATGAAATGTTGAAATGTATGATACTTCCTATCCAGGGACCTCTTCGTGTACTTCCAAGAAGTGCAGGACAGGTTTGGATGTCGCTCCTCACGCCTTTTCTCTCTCCCGCACTTTATCTTTCTTTAACGGCTAGTGACCATTTCTTTTCATTGCTAGTTGTTACTATCGCTTCCTCCAAGGCCCAGCTGTTCTTTGGCCCATCATCAATGTCGACTTCTACTTCTTCTCGAGGCCCATTAATGTTCCTATTGATTCATCTTCTTTTCCTTCTTGTATATAAACTTCATTCTGGTGTTCCTTCATTATGTTAATAAGAAATTATTCTCTTTCATTAAATTTTACATGGTATCAGAACATGAATACACATCAATTAAAAACCTTTGAGTAATAAGAGAAGCATTGTGATGGCCAATTCTTCCATTAGTGCCTCTGATGCTGTTTCAATCAACACAGGGATGAGTCAGCTCAAGAAGCTGACTGAATTTAAAGATAATACTGGTCTAAAGATCACCACAGTTACCTTTGATGGAAGTAATTACTTGTCTTGGTCAAATGCTATCAATATTGCGCTTTGTGGTTGAGGAAAGATCGGTTTTATCGATGGTAGCATACCATCTCCTGACTCTACTACTGCTAATTATGCTAAGTGAAAAATGAATGATCGCCTCATTATGTCATGGTTAATCGAATCCATCGACACCAAGCTTCATAGCCGTTTCAATTTCTCTATAAGCTCTAAAGACTTATGGGATTCTATTAAAGAGCTTTATTCTCATCAAGAAAATCTATATCGAGTGTTCAAACTTAAAAAGGCTATTTTTGATCTGAACAAAGAAGACAAGTCATTTGTTAAATTTCTAAGAAAATTACGTGATATGTTGGATGAACTTTCAACTCTGAGGCCAGCTATGACTGATGTTGCTATAATTAAGAGGAGGCAAGATGAAAACAAAGTCTTCAAAGTGCTAATGGGTTTAGGACCAAAATTTGAGTCCATTCGTGAACAGATCCTGACTTCTGCTGAATTACCTCTTCTCAATGTGGTATGCGCAAGGATACAAAAAGATAGTAAACTCCTATCAAAAAGAGAAAAATCATGACGAAAATAATGCTTTCAATAGCATTATTGAGCCGTCTACCAATGTTGCTAAATGATTCCTCAATTCAAGAGGTGGATCTGCAGCAAAAGGTCGTGGAAGAGGAAGGTCAAGAAGAACTGGAATTCTCTGCGAGCATTGTGTAAAGGTGGGTCATCCAAAGGAGAAGTGTTGGATTCTCCATTCCCATCTCAAACAACAATTTCAGAAGGAGAAAGGTCACAACGAAGACACCAATGCCTTCACAGTATCAACAGCAGACCCTACTTCTTCCTCTACCATTGATGAGCTTGCTCAACATCTTCTGCAATATTTAAAAGGAAGCCAATCATCACAACAGAGCAACACCAAGAATGTTAAGAATTATGGAGAAGGTACACACCTTCTTTTGCACTCTGTTGTTGCTCTAGATACTCATATAGATAAAAGTAAAAAAGATTCATGGATAATTGATTCTAGTGCAAATGACCATATGACTAAAACCTCTTCATTATTGAAAGATTTTAAGCAATCTGAAAGTATTTTCATTCAAGTTTCTAATAGTACACGAATTCCTATTAATGGAACTGGTAAGGTGAAGTTTTTTAGGAATTATGTTGATCAAAATTCTCTTCTTGTTCTAGATTTATCAAATAACTGGTTATCAGTTAGCAAGATAACTAAGAATTTGAATTATATAGCTCTTTTATCAGCTAACTCTATTGAATTTCAGGATTGTCTCACCAGGATGAAGATTGGTGAAGGAAGTCTTAGAAATGGTCTCTATGTGCTTGATCAATGTTCCAATGCTTTTGCTGCTTGCTCTGAGATGGCATCTATGGATTTATGGCACAATAGATTAGGCCATCCTAGTTATAAGATTTTATCTCAACTTTTTCCCAATATTACCAGCTTGAAAAATATTTGTGAAAGCTGTGAATTTTCCAAAAATTGTAGAATTCCTTTTGATAGTTTGGATTCTATCTATAATGAAAATTTTCAACTTGTTCACTCAGATCTTTAGTCTGCTCCTAAAGCTTCTTATATTTTTTTGCTTATTTTGTCACCTTTATCGATCATCACACCCGAAGCACATGGATTTATCTATTAAGATATAAGCATGAAGTGTTCACTATTTTTAAAGAATTT
Organism: Hypericum perforatum; assembly: GCA_012979155.1. Taxonomy (NCBI): domain Eukaryota; kingdom Viridiplantae; phylum Streptophyta; class Magnoliopsida; order Malpighiales; family Hypericaceae; genus Hypericum; species Hypericum perforatum. The sequence goes on along the minus strand of SOPF01024098.1, from coordinate 25,624 downwards.
CATAATCTTGTTAGAAATCAGTTTGATAAGAGGATCAAAATCCTTCGAACTGATAATGAACGGAGTATTTAGAAGATTTCAAAGAAGATTTAAAAGAATGGAGCATAATCTACCAAACTACATGTGTTTATACTCCTCAGCAAAATGGAGTGGTTGAGTGTAAGAATCGTCACCTTCTTAATATCGCAAGGTCTATTATGTTTCAAATACATGTGAAAAAAGGTTTTGGAGTGATATTGTGCTTACCATGTTTCACTTAATTAATCGTATTCCAAGTTCTACTATAAATGGTCTTGCTCCTATTGAGATTTTACTGAAAAAGAAACCAGATCTATCTTATCTTTGTATGTTTAGATATTGTTGTTTTGTTCATGTGCCTACAGGTAAGCGAGATAAGCTTGATAAGCAAGCAGTAAAATGTATATTTTTGGGATACTCAAAAAACTAGAAAGGGGATACAAGTGCTTTGATCCTAAAAGTGGACACAGGATTGTCTCTCAAGATGTTAAATTCATCGAGAATTAAGCTTACTATAGTAGAGACAATGAGAATGGAAGTCAGGGGGAGAATTCTGATCAACTCATAACTTTTCTAGTTCAACAAGGCTCACCAAATTCCTTTTTTGATTCTGCAGATCCTCTAACTTCTGCAGATAAAGAAAAAGCTGCAAAAATTAGCAATAACTCTTCTGCAAACTCTGCAAATTTATAGAACAACAAGGACTGCTTAATTGAAAGAATTAAAAATTCTGGAGAAAACCAAGAGATTATTCAGGGAATAGACCATTCTGATTCTACAGAGCACTAACAATTACTCTGATCAAAATTTGCAGGTGCAAAGTGGTGATTCTATCAATACTAACTTAAGAATATCATCAAGAACAAAGATACCAAACTGTAAGTTAAAGGATTATGAGATATATTGTTGCACTTATCCTATAGAAGATTACATTTGTTACTCCAATCTTAAATATGATTACTGTGCTTATATCAGTAGGCTCGATAATCATTGTGAACCAAATAAGTTTGAAGATGCTGTCAAAATTAATGCATGGAGAAAAGCTATGCAAGAAGAACTTGATGCTCTTGAAAGAAACCAGACATGGACAATTGTGATTTACCTCATAATAAAAAAGCAATAGACAGCAAGTGGGTTTATAAAATTAAACATAATGCTAATGGTTTAATTGAAAGATATAAGGTAAGACTTCTAGCTAAGGGTTTCACCCAAACACATAGTGTTGATTATGGTAAAATTTTTGCTCCTGTTGTCAAGATGAACACTATCAGAATTATTGTTTCAATAGCTGTAAACCACGGGTGGATCATGGATTATATGGATGTTAAGAACGCATTCCTTCAAAGAAATCTTCAAGAAGAGGTACATCTAAACTTACCTCAAGGTTAAAGATTCATGCTCCTAGAAAGGTATATAAGTTAAATAAAGCTATTTATAGACTGAAACAATATACACATGCCTGGTATGTTAAACTCAGTGGAGAATTATTGAAAATTGGCTTTCAAAAATGTTATTCAGATACAAGCTTATTTGTTCTTGATAAACCTAAAGGTAAAGTTATACTGCTGGTCTATGTGAATGATATTTTAATCACTAGTAACAACAGAAATATGCAATAGCTGCATAATAGTTTTGATATTAAGGATCTTGGAAAAATAAAGTACTTCTTAGGTGTTGAGTTTGCTTATTCATCCAAAGGTATTTTCATGCATGAGAAGTAAACCAGTAATGAGGCATTTTAAACCAGTAATAAAGTAATCCACCAATACAAACTAGTGTTGTTCTCATATCAAAACGATATTCCTTCAAATTACAAAATGTATCTCTTAACTAAGGTACCAAAATGCACTACATCACTTGTGCTGATTATGACGAATTGAAACAAAACGAATGTACCTTAGTTAAGAGATATATTTTGTAGTTTCAAATCTTCGAATAAGAGAGCTTCCTGAACCAATAAGATATCTAAACAAACCAGTAATACAGCCTCATAAACCAGTAATACAGCCTCCTACACCAGTAATACATCTTCCTAAACCAATAAGAGAGCTAAACAAACCAGTAACACAGCAACATATCTCTTCCTTTTTAATTACAATATATTCTTTCAGACAACAAATGAATCTAAGGTATAACATAAACAAATAACGGACAATGGAAAACCAATAACATAAACAAATAACGGACAAGGGAAATCCAATAACATAAACAAATATAATCATCATATTGATTAAATTTTAACTTTTGATAAAAATTTAGAACTTAAGAAAATGTAAAAATTAAAAATACTTATTTTTTTCAAATATCGAACCTAAACTGAAATAATTTCTTCACTGGTTAATCTTAATGGTAACAAAATCAAATATTGCTTTCTATCGAAGATATAACTGAGAATCATTTTATTAATTTTTTTTTGTTAATTCAAAATTTAAAATGTCATTCAAAAAAGGAATTTAATTAATATTCACCTAAAAAGTAGGAATCACTACCTAAAAATAGAAAATATTAATTATTAGATTTATTAATTTTGGGCAAAAGTCTTAAATGTCCTTGATAATTAATAGTCATTAGATCAGAATATTTAAGAATATATTCCGATCTAATGGCCCAAATCGTAGTCCTTATATAGGGAGAATTTTTTTCTTCCCCACCTAATCCAATCTCCAAATACAGAGTGCCGTAGATAGAATCTAAAAATTAAATTCAAAGAAAACCAAAGGTTTAAACCTTTTCATGCGATAGTAGAAATGCGGGCAACAATTCAAGGAACTAGTCCCAAGTGATACCTGTTAGGCTGTTACCCATATCAACGCCTAGACGCCATACTGGAATTGTGTAGAGATTTATTGGTCAAGTTCCACGATAATCCGCATGTAATTTGCAAACGAATGCGCAGTCCCAATTTAATGTTGTAGCCGTCTCACACTTTTCCTATGTCGTTGAATATTCGCCTGGCCAATATCACGTCCCGCCAACGTACAGAGTCTAGCGGCATAGGTGTTTTTTTAATTTCAAACAAGTTATAGGTTGAATTTCTAATAACCATATACTTTAAAAAAAGGTAAATTATAGTTGATATTATGTAATTTGGTATATTTGTCTCTCGTCTCATTTATTTCCTTAATTGATTAAAAAAATTAATTTGACAAAATTGTACTTTGAGTACCATGAAGCAGAAAAATATCTCAGACAAAAAAAATATTCCTTTCCTGATCTGATTCCGATACTAAAGAAAAGGAGGGAAGACGAGGAGGGAAAATAAAGAAACGGAGGAGGTGGAGAGAGGAGGAGGAGGAAAAGAGAGAAATCTGGAAGAAAAGGACGGGGGAGTCCGAAGGAAGAGAGGAAGAGGGTGGAGGAGGAGAAGGAGAGAATCGTGAGGAAGAGGGAGGAAGAGAGAGGAAGAGGAAGCACAGGAAGAGTCCAGAAGAGAAAAAGGAGGGCAGAGACGGGGGAGGGAGAGAGAGTCCAGAAGAGGAGAGGAAGAGGAGGGCGGAGAAAGAAGGAGGAGAAGAAAGAAGAGGGAAGAGGAAAAGGAAGAGCGAGGGAAAGAAAGGAGGAAAAAAAAGAGAAAAGAAAGTTTTTTTTAAATCAATAATATTTTTTTAAAAAATCAATTTCAATTTTATGATTTTAGGGACTTTAGATTACAATTTTTCCAAATTAAAATAATTTTTAAATTAACCTTCCTACCATTCTTTGGAATCTACGAATATTAGTAACAAAAGGACTATCTTTTGGTACATTGAAATTCACTTCTATTGGAGTGCTGACAAGTTTTGAATCAAGTTTTTCAGATTCTTTCAGCAAATCTAAAACATATCTTCTCTGATGCATAAAAATACCTTTGGATGAATAAGCAAACTCAACACCTAAGAAGTACTTTATTTTTCCAAGATCCTTAATATCAAAACTATTATGCAACTATTGCATATTTTTGTTGTTACTAATGATTAAAATATCATCCACATAAATTAGCAGTATAACTTTACCTTTAGGTTTATCAAGAACAAATAAGCTTGTATCAGAATAACATTTTTGAAAGCCAATTTTCAATAATTCTCACTGAGTTTAACATACCAGGCATGTGTATATTGTTTCAGTCTATAAATAGCTTTATTTAACTTATATACCTTTCTAGGAGCATGATTCTTGAACCTTGAGGTAATCAATTTTTAATCAATTTTTAAAATAATTGATTTTAGGGATGGTACTCAAAGTACAAGCCTAAGTATCACATCCCCTAAGTAGGACAAAGATAGGAACTGCAATTTTTTTTAAGGTTATGATAACTGGTCTCCCTCTCTACCTCAAATTTCTACCCTTTATCTGGTTTTCATTCTACGTGATATCTTTTAAGAATACTAACAAGCCCAGACTCAAAATCAGTGAAGGGATTGGCCAGATGCTGTATAAAGGGATTTGGGGTTTCCTCTTTGTCATTGATTTTGTCACGCCCCAGAAATTTGGCATATCAACCATCACGGAGTATAAACCTCTATAAAGCCACTTTCATTCTGAAATTTCAATCATAACTTCAATAAAAAAATATAATAATTTATAGAAATAAAAAACATAGTCTGAAAATAGATTAAATGTCTAACAATATATGTCACTATTTCTAGTTCTCGCTCCCAATTTCCCCTGAATAATCTGAGACTTCATCGCACATTAATGATGATATGCATCTAAGTAAGCCAGTAAAAATTCATAATCCTTGCATCAAATTATATCACATGTTTTGTATCAAATCATGTACAATAAGACTCTACAATCAAAGGCATATGCATAAGAGCGATATCATTAATTTAAACTTGGCAAATCTGAGCATGTACAAAATTACATAGTAACAAAGTTACGAACATATGTCCACGGTCAAGCGTTTTAAAACTGAAAGAGAGGTTAGCTATCTAATTAACTTAGCCAACTAACATAATAGAACTCACACAACGATCCTACAAAAACAAAAACACAACAATCACATCACATTTACTTTTGGAGCTCTAGAGTCTATACTTATCATGTCGGAATTCTCTTGGGGCACAGATAAATGCCTATCGTTCCTACAAAGGAGGTCCATTAGATGAAAAGGTATCCCCTCCATGAGTCCAGATAGTCCACATACTCCCTATTCATTTGATCATATATACTTCGGGTTACCCGGTAGCCCTTTGTACGATATGTGCGAACTACAGGGACCACTTAGTATGGGACCATCCCCATTATTATCATTCACAGGAATCACATGAATCACATATTCAAAGGTCAACAATCTGAAACCAATTCTAACAATCTGAATCAATAAACCACAATCCAAAAATCCAACATCCACAAACCCAAAAATTCAATACTCACAAATCCGCAAACTTAATAATCCACTGAATGAATCCGAGATCAATAATACGAAACTTAACCATACAAATTCAACAATCCAGAATAACATATCAATCACATAAGACGAACAAAATTCACTTACGATATTAAATAGAAATTCTAAAAATTATAACAAAATTATAACAACCTAATTTATTAAAATATAAATTAACTAAGAAATTATTACGTGCACTTACGGGCACCAAATCGTTCACTAAACTATAGATAATTAAGTCACAAGATATAGATTTAATGTACAATCAGACTTCTCAGACTGACTTCAGTGTCTTGTATGTGTACTAAGGACGAATTCCACTTACCAAACCATATAAATATCATATCAAAACATAAGAGGATCAGGTCAAAATAATTATCATTGAAAACATCACGAGACTGTGCAAATTAGGAACCCTAGAACATAATAAAAACTCACCGATTCATATATATACTATATAGCATTATACTGGATGCTATAAAGTAGTTAATTCTTTCGATGGCCACCAAGTATTCACAATTTCCTAAACGGGCCATTAAAATTCACGTACACAACGATAATAATTATAAAAAGAACATTCAAACAAGTTTCATGTGATTGGCTCAAAACCACTTGTTTATATCATGTTCGATTAGTTTCTAGGCATTGAACGACGGAAACAGCTAAACAAGATTCATAATCAGATGGGTACAAGTCATGCGATCTACTATATGCGATGTAGTTAGACTAGTCTCAATGAATCATCCTCATAAGAGCTACCACAATGTATTATATCGTACAAATAGATCTATGCAATCACGAAACGAAGATGATAACAATATTAAACATAAGATAAAAACTGACTTACATCGTGTGCGATGAACCCTCTATCAATCTTACTCAATTCCTTTAATTTTATTTGTTTGTTTTTCCTTTCTTTTTTTCCCTGGATACGACAAAGTGCCTTATATTTATAATACCACTTGATCTAAATCACTAGTTAGAGTTTGAGCTAGGTGGTAAATATCTTACGCTACCTAAAATTTTACATGAATACTCAAGTACTACCTATAGTTATTATAAATTCTCAAATAGATTTCAATTCTTACACTCTTTTTCCCTTAAATGAAATTTGTCCTCAAACTTTCAATATACATATTATGAAACAATACACAACATTAACAATAGCACGCACATAGATCAAATACGCACTTTAATCAATTAGAGAAATAAATAACAAAAGTATAAGGTAGCAACTTTGCCTGTATGCATATTAATGATTTTTTTTCATTTTTTTATTTTTAGACAAAGTTGTGTTTTACTCTCATATGTACCCGAGCTTAATATGGTAATGATTCATGCCTTTCTTCTGACTTCAAATCTAGAGCGAATTCATGCCTACCATTAGGGTGTTAAACCCTACCATTATAATTCAAAGCGAAATAAAGAAAATATATTATTATACTATTTTAATGTGTAACCGACTATTAAGGCCTACATGCTCAATCCTTTGTGGTAGTAACAATCCCTTAAGCTCTCACCATCTTGAAAATTGGGAACGAATTGAAGCATAGTACCAAATCAGCAAAAATATAAAACTATATTAATATATTCGAAATCTGTATAAACATTTTTCATACACAACATACAACAGAAACTAATTTACACAAATCAACTTTATAGTAAAGTTCATGCAGTTCATAGTTTAAGTGTAGATTTATAAAATATACATAAAACTTCAACCAATAATTCACATATTATATCAAGTAATTGACGAAGTCATCAAGCCGATGAATTCACTAATTCTTTCCATTGGAGTGTTACCAAAAGCATGAAAGGAGGGCATATAATATTCTCCGACAAGCCTAGCTCACAAAAGCAATTTTTTTTATGTCTTAAGCATTTAATAAATGATTTTGAGCAATAAAATTAAAATATAATTGATATTGAAAGAAAAATTTAGTTAATTCTAAAAGTCTCTTCATGCAAATGCGTGAATCGGACAAAATCGAATCCCTCTTGATCTACAATATGGAGAAACTAGAACCAAAATCTTGTCCTTTGTTTCACAACACCCAAAAACGAAAGACCCAAAAACTTAATTCTAGGAAGCAAGACTACGGTAAGTAAATCATGAAATCTATAGGATTATCTCTTCACTGATTCTCTGCTCAATTTTGGTCAAAGAGTGAGTATGACCTATGAATCTGAAGCCAGATAAAGCTAATCCATGAAAGATATATATATATATATATATATATCGTATATATATATATATACGATATATATACGATATATATATTTATACGATATAATATTGTTAATCAGTCCCCATATTCACAAAGTACATCAAACGATTGCACAATAGATGCAACCACAATGCACCGACCCAAAACGAAATAACCCTGGAACAAATACCCCAAGACGCCAACTGCAGACGGAGCAAACCAGCCCCGATATGGAATACATAGGATTACAGCGGCTGACCTCCTTAAATTCCCCAAGCAGTAAATCGAATGTGAAAAGAATCAACTTACTTCGTTACAAATAAAATTCTTGGTTTTCTGGTGGGAATCTCCCTAGTTTTTACCTATCTCAATAAAGTTTAAAATTGGTTCATTGATATTGAACCTAATAGAGCTAAACTTCAAAAACTTAGAACCTATATTTCTTTACTAGCAATAAATTTTGTCTTAATTGTACCAATATAAATTTTCTTGTCATTGCATAAGTAACCCTACTTAGACTATATTGGCATGAGATTCTCACAAATCAATAGCTTTTGTGGTTAGTTCTTGGATCATACCCAATATTTACATATATTTTTTTCGGAATGAATCTTTTCTCACTAACAAAATTCTATATCTAATTAATTTTCTTCTTTCTTTTTATCGTTATTGTTCTATATGAAAAAAACATTTATAGCAGTTTAAAAATACACAAAGATACATGCAACACATTGGTCATGTAAAGTTCTTACTCTAGCAAATCTCAAATAATCATTCATGTATATTTTCAACCACATTGGAACATTCCCGACGGATGAATGCATTGTCACGTCATGCTATACTCCCATTAACACATTCTGCTATAATTCAATTTACACATTCAATCATATAATGCATACTTCACAAATGTCATTTATTGTTTACCCTTTTGAATGGCCTGGTAGATTTACTATTATAGAATATGGATGTAGACTTGGTACCTATATTCTTCGGAAAGATAGATTAATCCATAGTGAATTTGGTCAGACGATGCATTGTTGGCAAGTGTAGTTTTGAGTTAGTAATTGGGAACTTAGTAATATTTCTCTTTGATCTTTGTTGTTGTCATTTCGTTTTTTTTTCTTGTACTCTTCCTCCGGAGGGTTAAAAATCTTACTGCCGGGTTGTAAAATTTATAATAACCTAAGATCCAACTCAAAATAGGTAGAATTGAAAGATACCTTTGCTGAAAATCACCACCTTTTCACTTGAAGTTCATGCCCAAACATTTGGATTAGAAAGTGTTGTAACTGAGGAAGTTAGTAGTTCACAAAAGAAAGGAGTAAAGCATATCGGTTCTAAGTTTCATTTGCAATTTCAGTTTTGGACACTTAGTTGCAGCTTCAATTGTGAAAGCATGAATATATTTGCGACTGATACGTGCAAATATTCACGCAACTTCCTAAAGTATCCAAATTTAATTATGTGTTCCTTGTTTTTGAAAAACTTCATTTTCGGTACCCCTTAACCTGAGTACACATGAATGCAGATGTTTATTTTTTCTATAAAAAGGATCTAATACCAATTAAATTGTTACACCCTGGAAGTTAGGCATGTGAACCGCCACGGAGTAAAAATTTTCATAAGGCCACTTTTGTTCTAAAATTTCAATCATAACCTCAATCCAAAAATATAATAGTCTATAGAAATAAAAATACATAATCTTAAAGTGGATTAAATGTCTAACAATATATGTCTCCGCCTCTAGTTCTTGTTCCCAATTTCCCCTGAATCATCTTCCCCCGAATCATCTGAAACAACGACACACATTATTGAGGATACGCATCTCAGTAAGTCGGTAAAAATACCCACTCCATGCATCAAATTGTATCACATATTTCATATCAAATCGTATACGATAAGACTCTACAATCAAAGACATATGCATAAGAGAGATATCATAAATTTAAACTTGGCAAATCTAAGTATGTACAAAATCACATAGTAACAAAGTTACGAACACATGTCCACGGTCAAGCTTTTCAAAACTGAAAGAGAGGTTACCTATCCAACTAACTTAGCCAACTAACATAATAGAACTCACACAATGATCCCACAAAAATAGAAACACAACAATCACATCACATTTACTTTTGGAGCTTCGGAGTCCACATTTATTATGTCGGAATTCTCGTGGGGCACATACAAATACCTACCGTTCTTCCAAAGCCGGCCCATTAGACAGAAAGGTATCCCCTCCACGAGTCCCAATAATCCACATACTCTCTGTCCATCTGATCACACATACCTCGGGTTTACCCGGTAGCCCCTTGTACAATATGTGCGAACTACAAGGCTCACTTTATATGGGACCATCCCGCATGTTATCATTCACATCAATCACATCAATCACATATTCGAAGGTTAACAATCTGAACCCAATTATTACAATTTGAATCAATAAACCACAATCCGAATTCAATTCCAACAATCCGAATCAACAATCAACAAACAAAAAATCCAACATCCACAAATCCGAAAATTCAATACTCACATATCCGCAAACTCAACAATCCACTGAATGAATCCGAAATCAATAATACGAAACTCAACCATACAAATTCAACAATCCAGAATAACATATCAATCACATAAGACGAACAGAATTCATTTACGATATTAAATAGAAATTCTACAAACTATAACGAAATTATAATGACCTAATTTATTAAAATATAAATTAATTCAGAAATCATTACGTGCACCTACATATGCCAAATTGTCCATAAAACTATAGATAATTAAATCACAGGATATAGATTTAATGTACAATAAGAATTCTCAAACTGACTTCAGTGTCTCGTATTTGTACCAAGGACGAATTCCACTTACCAAACCATACAAAGATCATATCCAAATATAAGAGAATTAGGTCAAACGATCATTGCAAACATCACGAGACTGCAAAAGTTAGGAGCTCTAGAACATAACAACATCTGACTGATTCATAATATATATACTATATAACATTATACTGGATGCTATAAAGTAATTAATTCTTTCGGTGGCCACCAAGTACTCACAATTCCCTGAACTAGCCATTAAAATCCATGTACACAACAATAACAATTATAAAAAGAATATTCAAACAAGTTTCATGCGCTTGGCTCCAAACTAATTATTAATATCATGTTCGACTAGTTTCTAGGCACTGAACGACGGAAACAGCTAATTAAAATTCATAGTCAGATGGGTACAAGTCATGCGATCTACTATATGCGATGTAGTTAGACTAGTCTCAATGAATTATAAGAGCTACCATAATGTATTATATCATACAAAAAGATCCATGCAATCACGAAATGAAGATGATAACAATATTAAACGTAAGATAAAAATCGACTTACATCGTGTGCGATGAACCCTCTATCAATCTTATTCACGAGCTAGGGTTTGAGCTAGGTGATAAATATCTTACGCTACCTAAAATTTTATATGAATACCTAAACATTACCTATAGTTATTATGATATCTCAAATAGATTTTTTAATTCTTACAGATTTCGTTGGAACCAAGGATGCAACGAGAAGAGGCAACAAAATTAAATAGATGCCAAAGCCAAATCTCGACTTGGCAGGTTAAAAAAACACCCGCTTAGCCAATTGTGTCATCTGCAATCTCTCCACATTCACCTAAGAAAAGCTCCCACCACATTCGCCTCATTCGCAGACCAGTCCCACCGAAAGCAGATAATGAAAACTACTATGATGAATACGTTTCTTTGTTCATCCTCCCTTTCTCTCCCTGGCCTGAACAAACGTAACCTTCAGCACCTTAAAAACCTCAATGGCCTCTCCCCTTAATTCCAACTTCCCATTGCAATCTGTCGCAACCCCAAGTCACACACCAAGAAAAGGATAAAGAAAGACAAATTGTTTCCTCAAAACCATTCATCATCCGGACACCAGCAGTTGTACCAACTAATCCGGGTTGAAATTGGGTACTCAAACTCAAGAATATTGAATAAGCTAGGATACTCCTTATCGGCTAATCTAAACTATGGAAGACAAAAGAACCGAAATCTTACAAGGAATTTCCATGTCGTACGAGTAAGTAAATCTTCAAGGTAGGCAATACGCCACAAGTCTAACATGAGCGATTTTTTCAGATAGTATGGAGATTTTCATATCTTATCTAAAACCTTAGGACAACGAGTAGGTGCTCATCACACTCGTAACTAACGATTTGGTAATAATCCTAACAACTCTAACATTAAATTATTTAAGCTTTTCCCACAGAACATATCATTTACGCTACTAACTTAACTAATTCATCATCCGAACACTAACCAAGTGTACAAACTAATCCGGGATCGAATTGGGTACTCAAAACCAACCTTTCCCGGGGATAAACACGAGGCCGCTCCCCTGGCTGAAATTAGCACCCATATTATAACTCTGCAACAGCGCCGCGCTAACATTGGTCTGATTCGCCACGGACTCCAGTGTCTCCCCTTGCCGGAGCGGGTAGGTGACGAAGAGCCCGTACTCGTCGGACACGCCGCGGTCCCCACACGAGCAGTTCACGGTGACGTTGAGCGTGGCCCCGGTGTCGGGAATATTAGTCGCCGGGTAGCTGTTGAACTGCTGGAGCCAGGAAGCGGTAGTGAGGTTGGCGTAGTAGCGGCCGGCGACGAGCTCGTAAGTGTCGCCCTTCTCGACGGAGTAGTTGAACACGTGGCCGAGGAAGTCGCCGTTGATGCAGTCGCAGGGGAAGGGGACGTTGAGGCGCGTGTCGGACGGGATGCTGTCCTTGTTGGGAACGGTCGGGTTGTAGCTGAGGACGGCGGCGAACCCGGCGTCTGTCGGGGAGACGATGGAGGAGGACAGCATCTGGGTTATGAAGGTCAGGTTGGAGTTTTGCCAGACGTAGTAGGACGCGAGGGCCACGTCGCACCCCTTGCTGCACTTTGACTCGGTCAAAGCCGGGAACGGGAAGAGGACGACGGCGAGGAGGAGGAGGGAGTGGTGCTTCGTGGGGGCCATTTGGTTCTTCTTCATCCGAGATTATGGAGAGGGGATGAAGGATTGAAGATGGAGGTAGTTTCTTTTTTTCTGCTTCTTCTTCTACTATAATTCTAATGTGGATTTGTTGGACCGTTGACTCGGTTTTCTCCCCCTGCAGACATACATATTCGTGGTTTCTACTTTGTTGAAAAAATCTGATATGTATTAATTATATCATAAATTCACCTTTGATTAATCAACTCAATGTCAAATATAATATTTTAAATAAAGAAAATAATTGTGTATTCTGTGAATTTGCGTAGTATGATTGAGCATATGGACCAAATACAAATAATTACTTTGACTTTTTCGAGTTGGATCAATTTTATCTGATATGTATTTAATATTTTCTTCCAAGTGGATGTCTCCCTCGCATATGTGGAATACTTAAATATTCCGTCCTCGGTTGGTCTCATGCTGTTAAATTAATATTTAAACAAGATCTCTCTATTACGAGTTTTTTTAGGGAAAGCTATATTAACAAAATATTTAGGGTTTGTTACGGTTGAAGTTCAAGAACCATCATTTTCATGATTCCAGCTAAATGTAACATGAATTGTGACCGTCCTATAACGTTCAAGGCGACTGCTTGAGCCGACAGTTTAATTTTTTTTTCTTCAAAATAAATAAAGACGTTTCACATTTAATTCTAAAATAATCAAATGTTAACCCGGCAAAAATAATAGTTCGCATGATTCTCTAAAACAAAGAATCATGAAACATGCCATGTTCAAATTCCAATTATTGAAATTATCAGTTGATAAATTCAGAATGCGGTATGTCCAAGTGCCATGTCATAATGGACATGTCGTAGGCTTCCTTGATCTTCCGAGCTCGGAAATGCTCATCGGCCATGCTAATTAGAAAGTTAAGAAAAGAGGAGTAGATGTGAAAATAATGAAGAAGGTTGAATTTAGTTATAGATTTTCAAATGATTTTGGACCACACATTTTTACAACAAATGTGGACCACACATTTTTTACAATTACATAATTACATAAGTTTTTCAATTAAATATAATTTGTTATTTAAATATATAAGTGTATAGTTAGGGTGTAGGATTAAGGTGAGGGTTAGGGTATGGATTTAAGGTAAGGGTTAGGGTATAGGTTTAGGGTTTAGGATTTATTATTTACATCAAATTATATTCCATTCAGTTATTTACATTAAATTACATCAAAAACATAATTTATATTAAATTATATTTTAATATATAATTTATATTAAATTACATAAAAATACATAATTTACATCAAATTACATAATTTATAGCAAATTACATAATTTATAGCAAATTACATAATTTAGAGTAAATTACATAATTTATCTCAAATGTCAAAATTTTAAACAATATAAATGAGATTATTATACTAAACTAATTTTATAAAATTATTGAAAAGGTACACATATTGCAAGAAAGGTACAGCTAATTTTTTTACAATTTTTTTATCCCAAAAATTCTAGTTAATTAGATTAAAAAATTTGTATAAAATTATGAGAAAACATTAAAAAAATTTTGTTCAAACAGAATAATTGGAAATGGTAAAAATAATTGTAATAAATTCTAAATTTGTTTTTTATTTTTTTCAAATTAAAAAAATAAAAAAAAATGCTGACATGTGCGACCTGGCCTAATCAACGGGGGCCACGTCGGCCAGATTGCTAGCGTGTGCGGAAGGCGTTCCATGTCCCGCTGACATACGAAGGCACCTCATGTGCGCGTAGCTCACCTAATGATGGTCTGCCACGTGGCAGTCTGGGGCCGCAGCGCCCGGCGCTGCGGGTGGTATTAGGGGCAGGGCTTGGCGTGTATGATACAGACTCTGGTCTATATCGATTTAGTCTCGGGTCTAGAGGAGTATCGTCTGTAGTTATTATTGTTTTATAGAGATAGGTAGGAGTTACGACAACACTTCTATTATTTTTCTACATTTGTTTCCGGCAAATATCCTAGTACGGTATTACACGGCCTAAATTATTTGCAATACAATTTTCACATTACATAATCCAACAGTAAAAAGTTTCTAACTAATCTTGTCAACTTATTTAATGTAAAATAGGAGACACTTTCGTAAGTATCTATAATTTCAAAAATTTGCACTTATGATCCTACGGTTTTCAAACGCCAAAACGGGTACTTGTGATTTGTAGAACACGATAGTTAACTACTTAGGTAATACTCCGTAATTTGACAACATCGTTTCTAGGAGGATGTTGAACACCAACTTAATCTTTTCTAATATTAATTTTCACTTAGCCTTTTTTATTTATTTTTCAAAAATATTTGCATGTTTTATTCAAAAATCATAAATAAATTTGAAATTACAACATATTTTTTTCTCATTAACAACTCATCATCTACTAATAAATAAAAGGTTGAATTGGTGTACCACGTCTTTCGGAAATAATGTCATTTTGACATTGTCTTGTGTCAAATGTCAAACAATTACTTGAACCGTTAAGTGTTGTGACTCACAAATAATATATAAATATATTATTTTTTTATTTCTAATCCACAAGATCATAAGTGAACTTTTATCAAATTATAAAATATTAAACTAAATGTTTTCCCATAAAATAGTATCATTGAATCAGTCATGGATCATCATATTGATAAGTACTGATTCAGAGTCCCAGACTTTTTTAAAAAACATTGGTTGAAGCTTTTTAAATAATTCATATCCGATTCCATTTCAAGGAGTTGAGTTTTACATTTTTTTTAGTTAATAAATCATAATATCCCATTATTCGAAATAATTCTGGTCGTTGATATATCTTTGTTTGTAGGCCAGTAAGAATGAAGCCAATGAATTGCAAGATTTTTTTTAAGAGAAATACCGAGAACCTTAGTATTAATCTGGTGCATCAACCAACAGCAAGTTAACAACATCCGGATGGGGATTAAAGACCCAATCAACAGAAAGCGTACCCAATTTACACATCTTTCCCAAACAGTCAGCGATACGATTGTTTGAGCGAGATGTACAAAGCAACACACAATTAGACAAACTAAGTAACCTATCACGAAGATAAACTACCAAGAGTTCAATGTTCCAATCTATCACAGGATCTGGTGAACTAAGAAGATCAAATGCCACCCGACAATCCGTTTCAATCTCTGTCCGAGTCGAGCCAAAATAGCGATCAATCCTCTCCGTAGAGATTTTGATTGCTAAGAGTTCTGCTTCAACCGGAGAGGAAGCAAAAACAAGCTCACATGTGTCGTCAAGAACGCAGCCTTCATGATTCCTAGCAACTGCTACCACTCCCGAATCGGATGAACTATCCTTCCAAGATGCATCGTAGTTGAACTTCATTACTTCCTTATCCGGAGCGATCCACAAAGCTTGTTGATTTACATTGGGTGCCACCCGCTGGTCCGGAAGCAAATCGGCCTACAAGAATTCCCAACAATTCTGAGAAGCCGACCAGGCAATATGAAGAGGATCCATCTGTAAACCGTAAAAGACAAAATTGTTCCTAGCTTTCCATAAAGCCCAACAAATATACATGGCATACGAGACCAACTTGGACGAACTAGGATCAATCAACAGGGAGAGCAAATAATCAATCCACTGGCCAAAAGAAGCAACAACAGAAAGATGAACATTATGACAAAAATCACTAGAAAACTAGCAAGCACGAGCATGTTGGCAATCAAATAACATATGGCATATAGTTTCAGAAGCTTCATTGCACACACTACACAAGGGAGAGGGAGAAATGTGTCTCCTATGGAGGTTAGCCACAACTGGTAAGCTTTTTCGAGCTGCCCGCCAAATGAAATTTTTAATCCTAGGATGGACTTTCTGCTTCCAAATCTTCTTCTAAATCCCTGGATCAAACGAGGAAGAACTAGAACTAGCAAAGTTAGCAACAATAGCTTGAGGAAATAAACTCATAAGCCTGTGGTAACCTTTCTTGACAGAATAAATCCCCAATGAGTCGAGGGACTAGACCCACTTGTCCGGAGTAATCTGAGTACAAACCATAATCTTCGCTATAGCAAGTCTTTTCTCCTACGAAAATAGGGAATTGAGCAAATCCCACTTTCAGCTAGCAGTTTGGAAACAATAGAGGTTAGAAACTTTAGAAACTTCATACCCAACAGAGGAGGGGAAGAGACCCTAAATCTGGGAATGGAAGGCACCCAAGGGTCCCCCCAAATCTGAGATTTAGCACGTTGCCAATCCTAGTAACCAGCACATCACAGAGCACGTCCCAACCTTCCAGAATGCCCGACCAAATCCAAAAAGGCCTACTACCTTTGACAGCACTAATAACATTAGAGTTATGGAAATACAAACCTTTGAGTACACGAGAACAAAGAGAGTCAGGCAAAGACACTAATCTCCAAGCTTGCTTGGCAAGGAGAACAATATTAAAAGTCCTGAAATCTCTAAACCCCAAACTACCACCCTGCTTGGACACTGAAAACATGTCCCAATTAACCCAGTGGGTTTTTCTAATCTCCGAACCCCCTGACCACTAAAAGTTAGCAACCAGCCTATCAAGGTTAGAACAGAAAGACTTAGGAAAAAGAAAACACTACATAGTATAGCAAGGAATAGCAGATAAAATCGATTTAATGAGGACCTCCCTACCCGCCATACTTAACAACCTTTGCTTCCAACTCCTAGACTTGTTCGACATTCTTTCCCAAATGAAATTAAGAGCCCCAGACTTTGATCTACCCCAAAAGGAAGGAAGACCAAGGTACTTATCCGAAACTAGCATCTCACCCATTTTGAGAATCCCCAAGATGGTACCCTTATTCTCCTCAGTTTTTAACTTTGCAAAGTAGACACTAGACTTATAGTAAATTAATTTCTTGCCCCAAAGCACCAACAAAAGTATCAAGGGCCTCCTTAAAAGCCCGAGCTTCTCCAAAAGAAGCTTTCCCAAAAAGTAAAGTATCATCAACAAAGAGAATATAAGAAACAGAAGGACAATGCGTATTGAACTTATAACCAGAGATAAAACCCAAACTCATAGAAAAGTTAAGGTAATGAGCTAAAGCATCAGACACAAAAAGAAAGAGGAAGGGGGACAGCGGATCACCTTGATGAATACCCCTAGAAGCATTAAAACTATTTAAAGGAAGCCTTTTAAACAGAACACTATAAGAGACCAAAGTGACACAGCTCATAACAATCTGAACTCACCTACTAGGAAAACCTAGTCGTAATATGAATATAGCTCACCTTCTCCAAAAAAGACCAATTGACTAAGTCGTAAGCCTTTTTAAGGTCGAGTTTGATAGCCATAGACAGATTACACTTCCTAGTACCAGTTCTCAGCATATGAAAAACTTCATGAGCAATAACGATATTGTCTTGGATGTACCTATTCCTAAAAAAACATCTTGACTCTCAGATATAATCGACTCCATGAGAGGTTTAAGCCTATTTGCCAGCATTTTGGAAAAGACTTTATAAGCAAAATTACATAAGCTAATAGGCCTAAAATCTCCAACCACAATAGGACTAGAACATTTTGGAATCAAAATAATATGGGTCCTATTCAATTTATACGGCACACATGCAAAATCAAACAAGGATATAACCAAAAGAATCACATCATGAGAAATAATAGACAAATACTTTTGGTAGAACACACCTGAGAAGCCATCCAGACTCGGAGAGTGCGATCCTTTAAGCTCAAAAGCTGCAATTTTCACCTCTTCATCTGAGATAGCTTTTAGGAGATCTAAACCCATAAAATGAGACATAAGGTTAGGAATACAGTTTAGGATAGCCTCGGATTCACGAGTAACACCAGCAGAGAATAACAATTTAAAATAACTATGGATCAAAGATTTCAAGGTAGACGGCTCGTCAATCCAAACCCATGGGAGTCTTTAAGCTGGACTATTTAATTCTATTGTTGCCTTTGAGTTGAAGTAGTGTAAAAGAAAGCTATATTCCTATCACCGGCCTTCAACCAGTTGATCATAGACCTTTGATGCTAATATGTCTCCTCCTTATCATAAAGAATCTCTAATTCCTACCTCAGAACCTTTTCTTGCTCCTTGCACTCAAGAAGCAAGAAAAGGTTAGTTAAAACAACGATCTACCTGCTACAATTTGCTTTCCAATTCTTACTCCAGCTGGTTAGGCTAGAAGAGCACCACCTAATCTTGTGGTGGAACATGACAGGTGGGATCCTCGACGCTTGAATAGACTAAGAGTGGTCCACCACGTCTTTACAACCCTCTTCTTAAACCCAAACATTTTCAAACCTAAAAGGTCTTACTATCAATTTAGAGAAATTAGTGTCTAATAAGAGAAAGGCATAGTTAGAACCCAAAGCAATGGTACCATGAACAATCTACGCATTCTGACATAAATCTCTCCACTTAGCATTTGCAAGACCATGATCTAGGCGCTGCAAAATATTAACACTTACAAAATACAAATTAGACCAAGTAAAATAGTTCCATTTAAAACCAAGATCCATAAGACCACCCTCATGAATGAAATCATTAAGCAGAGAAATTTGCCAACGATCTAGACAATTCTAAATTAACCTTTCCTCAGGGAGGAAAATAACATTAAGATCCCCTAAGCAGACCCAAGGGAGATCCAAATTACCACAAATCCTTTTGAGAGAAGACTAGAATTGCCTCTTCTTACCAGCCTGAGGCTCTCCATAAATAAAGGAAAAAAGAAAGAAGACCCATTCACCGAGTTATGAAAAATAGAATCAAATTCTTAGAATATAACACAATTTCAATATCAACGTCATCACTCCACTAAAGAGCAAGGCCACCAGTAGTCCCACACGGATCAACATAATAATAATTAGCAAATCTATAGCTTCTACACAGTTTCACAATCTTCACTCTCTGCTGTCGTGTTTCCATAAGAAAGATTATTTGCAGAGAGTACTTTCGGATAAGTCCTTTGATGACTTGAACTGTCAAGGACTGACCTAGTCCTTGACAGTTCCAGGCCAAAGTTTTTATTGGTGATCGAGTAGCAGCTTAACTACTACTCTGGAAAGAGGGAATGAGGGGATACCTAATTCTATAGACTCACTCATGTCACTATAGGCAATGGACTTAGTCAATTCTGCCCGATCCTCACTTTTGCCATCAGAAATCCTGGACCCCTTCTTGGAATAGCTTTAGCGAGAGAGCCCTCCAGCTTTGGCACCTGTCATTTTGAGAGGAATCAAACCTCCTCCAGAGAGAACCTTTAAACGATTTACTAACACGACCTAGGAAAAAAGCTCCAACCCGCCCCTGCAATAAGGAAGAATCAAAGGAGGTAACACATGGGTTAGAGTTAGACAATAAACCTCCTCCAAACATGACTTTAGCCTTAGACTTTTTGGTGGATGAGAGGGGGGCAGGATCTTTTTGCTTTTGGGTAGAGGTGGAGATTGGGCCCGTCTTCATAGAGTAGAGAAATGAGACTAAGATTGGAAGTTTTCTTCTCAGGCCCGTGGTAGACTTTGGGCTGGAAGGCCCACTAAGCCTATAGTAAAAGGTTTTTTGGGATTGGGGGGAAGAGTATTCCAACTTTCTTCGTTTATCTAGGATATAAATTTGTTTAGGGCCAACCGAATCAGATCGGATCAAACTGGAAGGAGAGAGAATGATATCAAAAGGAGGCTCCTGTCCCTTCACTTGCTGAGTACCAGTTGCTGACATGGGCATTGGTCGACTAGAGCATAATGATAACCTCCCACTATCTTTTTTAGCACAGACCAATTGGATAGTTCGTTCTAGAGATACAACCACCATAGACGAAACCAAGCAGTCCCCCTCCCCAACTTGGTGAAAATCCATCGAAGAGAGACCGATCAAAGGAAGAGCTTTAGTAGGTTTATCCAGAATAGGAGATTGTACACCACCTCTAGGGGGACGCTGTTAGGGCCTCCCTAAGGAGGAAGGGACTCCCATCCTCCTAGTCTGAAACGTATCAGCTTTCAGCCAAGTTCCAAAGGAGAGTTCGTGGGCCTTCATTATCTTGAAAGTCTCATATTAGGATTCATCAATCGAACAGAAATGATTTGAATGACCGATCTTGACACAGTAAAAACACATCTCAAGAAGCCTTTCATACTTAAAGGATATCAACTAGGGGTCCATACCCCCTAGAGGAATCTGGAATTCGGTAGGCAAGGCCTGATCAACCACTACTACAACCTTCATCCTTAGAAATGCTCCCCTCTCAGGGGACTCCAGTTCATTTTCATCCACTGCTAATAGCCCTACAAACTATTTTTCGATGGTCTCCGCCATCTTACAATTAATCAAGAACCTCGACAATCCAAAGACCTGGATATTAAAGCATGAGCAGGAGAAATTGATGGCACTCCACAGTACGTTGGGAGGCTGATGAGTGCTTAAAACACTCATTACTTATGTCTATTTTATAGTTTGTTCTTAGTATTTTAGGTTATTTTATTTTAGTTTTTGTTATCTTTGTCTTAGTTTTCTTTATTTCATGTTTTTAGTTGTGTATTTTATTTCTCATTATGTTTTATGGTTTTAGGAGCTAATTCGAGGAAATGGATGACGACCGAGCTAGACGAGTGGATGCATGGACGAGAGGAAAGATGCGAAGGTGAGAAGAGCAACGCTGAGGATCTGGCGCATGTCAGAGGAAGTTGGCGCATGCCAAAAAAGGACCACACGTGAATGACCACGAGCAAGAACGACCAGATGCGAACGACCAAGCATATGAAGATCTGGCGTACGTACGCCAGGCATAGTTGGCGTACGCCAGACCAGACAGTGACACTACCAGCCACTTGCCTCTTTGAGTGGAAAACATTGGAGGGGGCCATACACTCGGGATTTTGGGCTTCTTGTGACCTTGGCATACCAGTGTGGAGGAGTGGTGGATAGTAGTTAGGATATTATGTTAGTTTATATTTGTTTTGTCTTTTGTCTTTTGTTTTATGTGAATTAAGTACATTAGTGTAAAAAAAAGACAAGAGAGAGAAAAAGGTGTGTGTAGCACGAATTTTGGCCATCCTTTCTGTGAAGAACTTGAGGAAAAGCTGAGGATCACCTTCTAAAGCTTTCTTCTCTTGTACTCTTTGTTTTTGTTAATTAATGCTAAGTATGTTCATGTTTTTGATTATATTGTTCTTTGCAAGCATGTGTGAGTTGTCGATCTTTGAGTTTGATGGCTTAAAGCCAATACTTAGTCACGGTTTAGAGGGTTAAAAACATGATGAACATGTCAAACTAACGAACTTAATGCCATGCTAAACTTGCTTGATCACCAAGGTTAGAAGTTTAAACTTGAAACTGAGAGGAGATTGTTTAAATGGAAAGGTTAGTTAGATAAGTTGCTGGTTCGAGTTGCTAATACTCTTACTCAGTGATTTATTGTCCTTAAAGTGATGCATATAGTTGGTTCTTTACTGTGCTTAGTTGGTTTATGGGGTCGAGAGAACATCTTATCATTCTAAGCATGATAAAGAAGCAATTTAGGCCTTTCTAGCACGAGAGTGTAGTTTGGTTGATTTCGAAATACTAGGACCATGTTATGTACTTAGTAAACCTTCTGAATTCGATGATTATTGTAGTTTTAAGTTCACTTTGCTCATTTATGTAATATAAGTTGTTAAGAATCTGTTTTGAAAACCAAACCTTCAAGTAACTAAATTCATAATTTGTTAGAGTAGTAAACCAACTTAGAACGAGAGTTTCCATCAAACCACTTCATAATTTGATCTTAGACAAGTTACAAAACCAAGTTGAAGCTTTAAACTCGGTCCTTGTGGGACGATTTTCCCTTACTTACTCATTTGTGCAACTCTGCTAGAAAAACTGCTGTGTTGGCACACGCCAGAAAAAGGTGGCATATACCAACTTGGGCCATCCGAGGCCAAAACTCTCACGCCAGAAGAGTTGGCATACTCCAAATCTTCAAAAACGTAATACCTAGCGCACGCCAGGAATTTTTGGCGTACGCCAGGTCGTCTAGACAGACGACCTGTCATTTAGAAAAGCAGCAGAAAACTTAAGGAAAAGAGCAGACCCTCTCGTCTGGGAGGTATACGAACAAATTGGCGCCGTTGCCGGGGATCTAGTTTAAACACTCGATTTGGTGAACGAACTTGGAATAGGAAAATCTTGCTTTTATATAATTAAATAATATAATATATATAAATAGTAAAAAAACAAAACAAAAAAAAATTAGAGTTAATTTTTAGCATTACTTGCAACACAAGTTACTCGCGAGGAAAATTACGTGCATGCCCTTAACCAGGTCAACAAAAAATTTTCCGTTAGAATTTGAAGAAGACATTACTCGAGTAGAAAGGTCATTGCGCAAAGCTAAAAGAGATAAATCAAGGATGGATCAAAGACAAGAAGGACAAGGAGCTGAAGTTCAAGCTCTTAGAAGATCTTTAATGGACCATGGAAGACCGACTTATGAAGGAGCAAAAACTGGAATCCAGCAGCCAGCTATTGAAGCTAATCACTTCGAAATCAAGCCGGCAGTGATTCATATGCTTCAAGCATCGAGTCAGTTCTATAGACTACCTAATGAGGACGCAAATGACCATCTTGGAAACTTCATGGAATAGCTGATACCTTCAAGTATCACGGAGTATCTGATGATACTGTTAAGATACGAATGTTTCCATACACGCTTAGGGACAAGGCTAAACTATGGTACAAGCAACTAAAAGATTCTCCAATAACCACTTGAGAAGAACTTGCCAATGCTTTTTTGGATAAGTATTTCCCATATTCAAAGACAAGCAAGCTCGTCAAAGAGATCACTAACTTTGAACAATTTGAAGGTGATTCTTTGAGTGAAACTTGGGAAAAATTTAAGGAGTTACAAAGGAGTTGCCCTCATCATGGTTTAACAAAGGAATCTTTGCTCAAAACTTTTTATTTCAGCCTTTTACCTACAACAATGAGAACTGTTGATGCTGCCTCCAATGGGAATTTTCTAAGGAAGGAAAGAGATGAAGCCTTTCATATTCTGGAACAATTGGCAGCAATAAACAGGATAGTCGTAAATGAAAGAAGAAAGCAACCAATGAGAGAGCTGAGGGAACTAACTGGGCGAAGTGAGAAGAGAGGAATAATTGAACTTGATGCTTCCTCATCATTTCAAGCTCAGCTAGATTTAATGGCAAAGCAGTTGCGAGACTTGATCGTAACCAAAGTTGATGCTGTTACTATTCAACAAAATTGTGAAGCTTGTAGTAACATTGGCTATGATATGAGTCAATGTGCCATGATAAACCAACAAATTGAGCCAATCAATTTTGTTAGTGGTCAAGGACAAGGAGGAAACCAAATGGGGAACAATCCTTATTCTTCAATATATAATCCTGGATGGAGGAATCATCCTAACTTCTCTTGGAAAGACAGAAGCAATAATGATAGCATGGCAATTGTTCCTGATAAAGGACTATCATTACGTGCACCACAACAAGGACTGCCACCTGGTTTTCAACCACGTGGGTTTTTGGGAGAAAGAATGGGGGTCCTAGAAGAAAGATTTGACAAGGTAAAGAAATTCATCCAGCAAACTGGAGAATCATCAACTAACCAAAGCGAAATACTGAAAGCCTTGGCAAGTCAAGAAGCAAGGCAAAATAATTTGGAACAATTCCTTAGGGGGTAATCAACTGCCATGCGCAATATGGAAATACAACTTAGGGAAATCGCAAAGGTAAATGCCCAAAGAGCTTCAGGTTCACTCCCCAGTTCTACCAAAGAAAATCCTCGAGGTCACGTTAATGCTATCGCTTTAAGAAGTGGTAAAGAATTAGCTTCTCAAACAGTCAATGAGAAGGCTAAGGAAAGAGAAGTAGTGGACTTTAGCCAAGATAAGGTTGAAGGTGTAGAGGAAGAGAAAGTTGAAGAAGTGTCGCAAGAGAAAACTTCAGAAGAAAAAGTGGTAGAGGAAGAAGAAGTTTACGTATCACCACCACCATTAATTCCCATTCTACCTTATCCTCAGAGGGTAAAGAGAAAGTCGGGAATGGATGATAAGTTTCTCCGCTTTATGGAGAAAATAAAGGATGTACAGATTAGTGTCTCTTTCTTTGAGATGCTAGATCAAGTTCCACACTATGCCAAGTTTCTTAAGGAACTCATGACAAAGAAGAGAAAGTGGGAAGATAAAGAGATAGTCACCCTTACGGTAGATTGTAGTTCTCTAATTTCAAAGAACCTTCCTACTAAGCTTCAAGATCCGGGGAGTTTTGCGATTCCTAGTTTTATTAGTGACACTGAGTTTCCAAAATGTTTATGTGATCTAGGCGCAAGTATCAACTTGATGCCTTTATCAACATTTCAAAAACTAGGGTTGTGTGATGTAAAACCAACTTCTATGCTACTCCAGTTGGCAGACCAAATAATAAAAAAACCATTTGGTGTGGTTGAGGATGTCCTGGTAAAGATCGACAAGTTCATCTTTTCAGTTGACTTTGTGGTTCTGGATTTTTCTGAGGACAAGAATTGTCCACTAATTTTTGGCAGACCCTTCCTCAACACTGCACACGCGTTGGTTGATGTTCATAATGGTAAATTGGTTCTCTGAATAGGAGAGGAGAAAGTTGAGTTGAAAATGAATAGTGTTATGCGCCAATGTTATGACCCAAATTAATTATTGATATTGGAAATATTTATGAAATGAGAATTTATTAAAAAGTTTGGAGTGATTTTGGGAAGGTTAAGAAAGTTAAGGACCAAAAGAGAAAATTTAAAATTTTAAAAGGCTAGGTGTCATTTTTTGGTGAGAGGCGTGGAGAAATAACCAAAGAGGGGAATGATTAATGAGATCAATCATTAATTCTCAAGGGAGGAAACGGAGACAGAGAGGAAAGGAAGAGAAAAGAAGAGAAAAAAAAGGGGAGAAGAAGAGAAAAACGTGGGAAAAGAAAGATCGTCTCGGTAAGCCTTCTTCTGCTCTGATTCAGGTTTTGAGCTGGTGAACAAAGTTGTAGATCGTCGAGATACCTTTCTAACGGTATATTTTATATGGGATTTC